>CM077343.1:46314482-46581015 GCA_039655645.1 Ammopiptanthus mongolicus | reverse complement strand
GTCAGTATCGGTATAAATGATCTTTCCCTCGTGTTTGGCTATAACGGGAACTCCTGAATCTAAGGCCACTTGGCGTTCCAATCCAGTTCCAACAATGCACTTTTCGGACCGAGAAAGCGGAACTGCTTGACGTTGCATATTAGAACTCATTAAAGCTCGATTCGCATCATTATGCTCGATAAAAGGAATGAGGGAAGCTCCAATAGAAAAATATTGGAAGGGAAAAATATTTCGAAGATGAACCTGTTCCCATGCGATAGTCAGAAATTCTTGACGGTATCGAGCTGGAACAATCAGTTCCTCCCGAATTCCTCGATTCAGTGCCAAAGAGTTTCCTGTCGCTACCATATAATATTCATCTCTACTTGGTGATAAAAAAAGCATCCTTATTCTTTTTGATCTCTCACAGATTTCAAAAAGGGGACTTTCGATAGACCCCCAATGACCAATCCTCGCATGAATTGCTAGGGATCCAATAAATCCAACATTGATTCCTTCAGACGTGTCAATTGGACAAATGCGCCCATAGTGACTAGGATGGATATCTCGTATCCGAAAACTAGCAGTTCGCCCCGTCAATCCCCCAGGGGCAAATGACTCAATTTTCTCCCATGAACTATTTAGGTCAATGGATTAGTTCGATCCAAAACTTGAGATAATGGGTGTAATCCAAAAAAAGATTCATAAGTGGTTGTTAATGGAGTTGAAGGCACCAAATTTCGAGGAGTAGGTATCAATTTATGCCTAATTGCTCCACATATAGTTCCTCTAACCATATTTTCTAAACGAACCAGAGCCAATCCAAATTGATCTTGTAAGAGATTTGCTACAGAACGAATCTGTTTATTTTTCAAATGATTCATATCGTCAAGTGTACCCATTCCAAATTTCATTCCAATCAAATGATCCGCAGCTGTCAATATATCTCGCGGTAACAAAAATGTATTGTTCTGAGGTATATCAAGATTCAACCTTCGGTTCATATTTCGTCAACCAATCCTTTCTAATTCACATCTTTGTTGAATTTTTTTTTTTTTAATTCCTTACATAAAGATTCAGAAAATACTGGATCTCCGCCAACACAAGCAAATTGTCGATAAAACTCCAAAATAGCATTTTCTTTTGACCCGATTTTTTTTTTCTCCTTATCATTAAGGAATGATAAGAAAATTTCAGGGTAGCAAACACTCTCAAGAATTTCGCTTAAATTCAAACCCATAGCTGATGATAGAACTAAAATAGATATTTTCTGTTTCCTACTCACACGAGCCCATATCCTTGCTTTTCTATCAATCTCTAATTCTAATCTTCCTCCCCAATCTGATATTATGGTGCCAGTATAGACCGAAATTCCATTATGGTCCAATTATGACCGGTAATAGATACCAGGGCTTTGCAATATTTGATTGATTACAATTCTGTATATTCCATTTACTATAGAAGTTCCCAGGGAATTCATTAGAGGAATGTTTCCAATAAAAATAGTTTATTCTTGGATTGCTTTTCCAAATTAATCCCGTGGATACATATATTTCAGAGGAATATGTAAGTGATTCATATACGGCATCTTTTTCTTTTCTCAAGGGTTCTACCAATTGATATATTTCCACAAATAATTGAAATTCAATTTCTTGATCTATATCTTCAATTTTTGGAAACTTATAAAGTTCGTCTTTTAAGCCACGATCAATGAACCTACAAAATCCTTCAAATTGTATCTGATTCAACCTGGTTATTTTAGACATTTCCTCATTTCCACCCCCAAGCATTTTCAATTTCCCCATTTCTTTTATAGAAAATATCCCATGATTTGATTTGCTGTCAGTCTTCATCGAATTACATGAATAGATTTAGCAATAATGGAATTTCTGTTTTTTTTACTGAATCACATGAAATTTTACCTAACTCCGTATATGAAATACCTATTTGAAAATAGGAATAAATAGAATTTAAATTCTAAATGGAAACGAATTAAAAAACTCCAGAAGTCGAAGTCTAGGTGGAGTTTTTTTAAAGAATATCAAACCAAAAAATTTCTTCCATTATTATGATATTACATATTCCAATTCGATTGGATACCAGAAAAAAATGAAGCATGATAGTTTCTTGAAAATTCCCTAGAGTATAGGTATTATATACGGATAAAATACCCGATTAGATCCGATCCTCGTGTAGTTAGTGTAACAAATTCAATTTATGTTCTAGGGTTTACATATACTGGCAGTTGTTGTTATAATTTAAATGTAAATGGAGGAGGATTTTTTTTTTAATTTCAATAAAAAAGCAATATTGATTAGTTATGTATCAATTGAGATTTTCTTCGTGAAATAAGAAAAAACCATTTTAGAGTAAAATTCAAGAATAATTCAGGAATTAATAGGTTAAGTTAACTTAATGGTTCTGATTTGTCCTGAAATATTGCCTTTTTTTAACTGAAGGTGCACTTTTTTCAATTGAAAAAAAAGGGGGGTATTCTCATATATTTTATATTTATTTGTATCGTTTTGGCGGTATGGCCGAGCGGTAAGGCGGGGGACTGCAAATCCCTTTTCCCCAGTTCAAATCTGGGTGTCGCCTAATCTTAACAAGAGAATTTTTATTCCGTTTTGTTGATAGAAAACTTGAAATTTTTTCAAACAGAAGCAAGCCAACCAAGCGGGGGAAAAGGACTCTTGAGACTTGTTTGATGCTTAGAATTTAAAATCGGAAGGTTTGGTTTGTTCTCTAAAAAATGGCTGTAAATCTTTTTTTTTTTTTTTTGTCTCGGATTCAAGGAAAGATTCTAGTAGTGAAAAGGAGCGATAAATCTTAAAATGATAGTTCTTTCTTTCCCTCTACTACTACTGCAGTGTCCGTTTACTGACCTGGTCTTGAATTAGATTGTATAGAGGGATAGGTCGGACAGGAGGGAAATTCTAATCTAATCCCATTTTTCGTTGGGGAAGGGGCGGAAGAAACCTTGTATACAGACTCATGAAAGTATATCTCATGTATATGATCGCTCCCACATTTATTTAATATTACTTAGATTGAAAACTAATTGGCTTTCTTCTTTTTTTTAGTTAAATAATTATTCTATTCGGCAACCTCTAGTCAAAGAATTTACTAGGCTGTCTTGCGATTGTTTTAGAGAACGAATCGGGAGGCGGTAAGGATTAGATCAAATGGAAATAAGAGTATGAGTATGCAAAAACAATCTGTCTTGATTCTATATTTTAATTTTTATGAAATGATGAAATGGGGGTGGAAACAAAATCGAATAATTCTTTTTTATTTTTTACATACTTTAATATACCCAGAGACATCCTTTGTTTTATTTTGTTTCCTTTTTTATATTTCTGCACCCCCCTATCCTAATTTGTTTATTTATCCCATCCATAATAATATATGAATGAGACCTCAATTATTTTCTTTGATTTTACTTCAATTACTTTGTCTGATCTATAAGACAATGTACAGATATTCCTTAAATATCTGGGGTTACAAAAATGCGGATTAGTTTCTTCTTTTTATCTTTTATTGAGCATCTTGTATTTCATAAAATTGGGGAGCGATATAATCTTTACGCAAAGGCCATCCTATCTAACTTTCAGGCATTAAAATACGTTTCAGACGTGGATGATTATCATAAGAGATTCCCAACATATCATAAGATTCTCTTTCTTGAAAATCTGCACTTTTCCAAACCCAGAAAATAGAAGGAATTCCGGGATTTTTCCTTGAGGCAAATACTTTTATGCATACCTCTTCTGGTTGATCTATACCATACTCTATTCTCGTAAGATGATACACACTAGCTAACATTCCTCCTGGTGCTACATCATAGGCACATTGGGAACGTAGATAATTGTAACCATATACATATAAAATGACAGCAATGGAATGCCAATCCTCGGGCTTTATTTGTAAAGTCTCTATTCCTTGGTAATCGAAACCCAAAGATCTATGAACTAGTCCATGTTTGACTAGACAAGCAGACAAACGACCCTGCATTTTTTTATTTCTCCTGTATTTTTTGTATAAGTTTTGTATAAGTATTTTACATTTCCATTATAGTGAAATTTTTGGAGATTGACTTGCTATTTTTTATTATTGTATTTTAGACAAAAGGATCCTATCCTGTCTAATTCACTACTTTGTGGGAGGATACCGAGCTCTTTTTTTTTTTTTTTTTGAAAAATGTGTCAGAGGATATCTCTGAAGCAGATGGTAGTTGAAAGAATAATTGTTGATTATAATTGCCGGTATGAGTACTGCATCCAACATGAAACTTGTGGTTGGTAGTAAAATACCTATTCTCTCGTTGAGACCTAATTTGATCTTCATAGATTTCTCGAGATATTTTCTTACGAAGTTTTGTTATAGCATCTCTAATGGCCTCCGGTTTAGGTGGATAGCCCGGCAAATAGACATCCACAGGAATTAGCTTATCCACGCCCCGAACAGTACTATAAGAATCGGTACTAAACATCCCCCCTGTAATTGTACAGGCTCCTATAGCAATAACATATTTTGGTTCGGGCATTTGCTCATATAATCGAACTAAAGAAGGAGCCATTTTTATAGTTACCCGCTGTTAAAATTAGGTCTGTCTGCCTAGGACTAGATCGTGGTACCAATCCATAACGATCAAAGTCGAATCGTGATCCTATTAATGAAGCAAATTCAATGAAGCAACAACTGGTACCATAGAGAAGCAGCCATAGACTGGATAGTCTTGACCAATTTGAAAGATCATTTAATGTAGTTGACATAACTGAATTTTGGGTTGTTCGATCAAGTAAGGGAAACTCAATGAAATTCATAACTGTCTCAATGTTTTTTTTTTTATTGTCTAAATATTCAAGAATTATGACCATTCTAATGTCCCCTTTCGCCATGCATAAACTGAACCAACAATTAGGATAAGCACGAAAATTAAAGCTTCTATAATTACGGATACCCCCAATACATCGAAACTCATTGCCCATGGATAAAGAAAAACCGTTTCAACATCAAAAACAACAAAAACTAGAGCAAACATATAATAACGGATTCGAAATTGTAACCAAGCATCGCCCATTGGTTCTATTCCCGATTCATAACTAGAAAGTTTCTTTGGCCCCTTGCTAATCGGGGCTAAAATTCCAGAAATTAGAAATGCCAAAATAGGAATAACGCTCGATATTATTAGAAATGACCAAAAAATATCATATTCGTAAAGCTAAAACATAAACGTACTCCTATGAATGGAAAATATAGAAAATATACTAGATTAGGCATTAGTATTAGTTATTAGTCCATTCTATATTAATCTATATTTAATTCCATAATTCTTATAAAAATTATTATTTCTAAAAAATAATTTTTATATTAATATTTATATTATATAACTGCTATTAAATTAAATCTTTTTTAGCACATTTTTATAAATGATTTAGACGAGTATACTAGAATACTAATATTAGTATTCTTCTATCTAATATTAAATATTTAATATTAAAATATTCTAATAGAAATTTAGAAATTCTTTCTACTACTAATTAATAGAATTTATATTATTTCTAATACTAGTATAGAGTATTTAGTAATGAGAGATATTAGATAATAAATATTATTAGTATCTGTAGGAATATTAGGTCTATACGGACTCGAACCATAGACCTTCTCGGTAAAACAAATCAAACTAATTATTATCAAAAAGATTTTAATTATTTTAAAGACCCAACATGCATTTTTTTGCATTGGGCTTTTTTCATTAACTGATACAAATATAAGTTAGTCTACCATCTTTTTTTCCATCTTTTTCTTGACAAAAAGAATAAGGAGATGACTCCCTGTGCTCTGATTTTTTATTTGGATTACAATATGAGAGCACTACCAAAGTGTTTCAAAGAAGGGTTATCATCCTGACGTAGGTCTGCTTCTGGCCTAGATCAACTTATGTTAAATGGATTCTCTATCGACTTACTTAACCTAAATTAAAGTATCAAATAGGAAATGAAACTTCATACACCTTAAAGTTCATAAGATAGGACGAAAAGAGAATTTTTTTGAGGTCCCTATACTCATTATGCCTAGCATTGAATAGACTGGGTATTCACCTTATCAATATCTCAAATCAATGATGGATTCTATTTGACTGGCATCTAAACCCTTTGTCAGGCTATTGTTCTCTTGTTTTGTTCCGTTCCCTAAAAAAATGGAGTAAGACATCGATTTCTCAATAAAATCAACTCTTTCGATTACATGATGGACTCCTTTGAAAAAACATTGGCGCGCGTGTTGTAACACCCCGATTTTTCAAGCTTTCGAGCTTTCTGTTTTAATTAAACCGTATTTATTCGTTTGTATTTTATTCGAGGGTCTAGAGAGGGAAATAAAATAATCTGAGACCATAGTCATGCTCTACGCTACCGTAGGAAGCTATGGTTAAATTTTGGGTTGAAAACTTAGACGGAGCCCGGTCTGCGTTTTACACTGACAGTATGATTTTACTGCTCAAAGGACCTAATTTTGACCTGTGAACAAAACAGTTAGGTTTGTAATTAAATTTCGAACGACTTTGGCTATTTTAAAAATTTTCACAAAAAAGTGAAATAAAATATGTTTTTTTTAGGTGAAATCTTTAATCGGGTAAATAGCAGAGCTGATTACGGATTTATCGGGACCCGCTACAAGATAAATCCTATGTCCAATCAAGGACAACTCATCTAGTGAGTCACCTAGTGAGCCACTAGTGTCATGATGAGCAAGTGTGGTAATGACCATTTTGCCCTCCTAAAGAATTACCTTCTTACCCCTCAAGTTATATCCAAGTGAAACCACTCTTCTCACCTCTCATTCACGCCAGAATTCTACTCCTCAAGTGCAGCAACATGTTTTTTCATTCCTCCCAAAATTTCTTCATTTTCTTGCTATTTCAAGGAAGGACAAAGATCAACAAAGATTAAATTGTGAAGGAGAAGCTTGAACTCAAGCAAGTCTTCATTTTACAAGGGGGTAATCTCTGTCTTGATCCATACTCATGACCAATATTCTATGATTTCAATTCTAGTACCTTACCTTCAAAAATTCCTAGAAAATGTTAGAAAAATTCAATGGCCATGAAACCAATTTTTATGAACTTACCTTGATGCATGCTATGACTATCTAGAAGCTTGTCCCAAAAATAAATTTCCTTCCTTATTACCCTAGGCTTGGCCGAATTTACCCAAGGGGTTTAAGAGGGGGTTTTGGTTCATTTTTGTATAAAGGAAGCTTGATTATGTTCTAAAGGACCATAGGTTCTAGTTGGTGACATTTTGAACACCCTATCCTAGTGTTTTTTTGAAGGGGGCCGAACCTATCCTTAAGCAACTAAGAAGATGTTTTAAAAGTTTGACTTATTTTATGATTGTGTGGTGAAGGATTGATAGAGTAAGCGTAGCTCGTTGATTTTTGGAGTGCGTTCGGACCACGTGAGCCGAGGATTCACGGAGTAGTGGGACACTCGAAGAACTTGGAGGGCCCAAATCCTTTTTAGACTACAAAAGGTAAGAGGAGGTTGCCTAAAGGATTGTCGATAACTATATGTTATCTATGTATGTTGTGGTTTGTGTAAGTTTCAATTGAACTGTGTGGTGGATGTTTAATTTAATTTTCGCTATGATGTTATTTGTCAATAATTACTTGTATGTTTGATTGTCGGTAATTATATGTTATATGTTGACATATGTTATAACTGTACTATCTGCTGTGATGAGACTGTATTGACTGTATGGATGTTGATTGTTGATTGAGAAGCCTGACAGTGGTCAGTGCTCCATGAATGACTAAGGTAAAAGCTTTTAAAAGTCTTCTCAAGAATGTTAATTTTACCAAAGGAAATTGGAAAGGAAAAGTTAGTAGATGAAAAGTGATATGTTCGAAAAAAAAAATAATTAATTTTTGGGATGGAGAAAATCACTTGAAAGGAAAAACTAATTTTTGACTTGGAACGTTTTTAAAGCATTAAGATGACGGCAAAAATAATCATTTTATTGGAACGACGATTCCGCCACAAAATGACCCTATTTTGAGAACTATGACGTTAGGAAATTGATTTTCAAGAGAAAAGTAAGTTTTTGGATTTTTAAGGAAAAAGGATTTTTTTTTCATAAACAAGTTTTACTCAATGATATCAAAACCGACGACTTGGATAAGTTGCAGGGATTTCGTTTTAATTTGTGTTTCACCGAACGAAAACGACGATAAACATTGAAACGTGAACCTAGTAAACGAGACGTCGGGTTACTAGTGTTCTGTGATGATGACACGTGGATTTAAGATCCATGTTGTGGTATTGTGGACTTTGTGTCCTGTGGACTTCGCGTCCTGTATACTTTATAATGAACGTTGTTAAAGGTAAATATTGGTTTCTACTACCACGAACAATCACCTCGATAGACTTGCGGACATGCTGAGCACAAGGGGTTGCAGAGGAACATTTAAATTCCGCCAGGTCTTCTACTATATGCATATTGATTCTTATTAGATAAAGGTGAGTCAAAATATACAAGCTTTGTATATTTTTCTATCATACCTAATTGCTCCTATGACCTATCTATCTCTCACATATTGAAAAGTTTTTTATGTGCAAATTTTTTTGATACATCTGATAATATATTCGGTTAGGTCTGCTACCATATGCATATTTGTTCTTATTAGAGAAATATGAGTCAAAATGGAGAGATTGGTGTTGTGGCCAAAGCAGATGGGTACATCAGTTTTATTCTTTCTTCCTTTCAGTTACAGATTTCTTCCTTTAGCTTGCAAATTCATTTTTTTACTCTAATTTATTTCTTTCGTGAGCTTACAAAATGGTACCGTGTTTCATATTTTTGTGATGTGTTTTGTTTTGATTGCTAAAATAGTTGCGGTGGTGGCACTCCGAAACACAAGCAGCCACAACGAGTTTTGTTCGAATAGGCTTATGGCCTCCAAAAGGTGGTGGTGGATCCATGGTTAAATGAAAGACACCATCAGAACTTAGGGTAAGTTCAATTTACATGCATTTATACTTCTGTAGAAGCATTCAAATTTTGTGATTATGATAGAAATGCATTGTTTGTCCATTTTTTAGGAATATTTGACATAAATGCAATGTGAATTCATTGCTGATGTCCCAGTTTGACATCTGTGGTTTCAGAAAGTCAGGCAATTTATAAGTATAGTTTCTAACTTTTCAGTTAAGAATAAGACTTTTTAGAGTTTTATGCTACGTGCAAAATATAGATGAGGAGATTTTCTAGAGTTTTTGGTGATTTATAAGTTTTTTTAATACTATGATAGCTTAGGAACTAGACAAAGGAAAATTCACACAATAGAGAAAATAAGGACTAAATTGGCACACGTGGATTTGGTTGGCTACTAGCTCAAATCCTTAGCATGAAAAGCATTCGCTCTTCAGTTCTACCTATAGATTGATTTCCCACATAAATGCCATGTATTTTTCTTGCTATATTTTTTCTTCTGCTTTGTTTATTTTTTAAGCAATTTTGCTCAGTGTTATTTCAGTCTCCTTCTTTTTCTTTGTTTTCCTACATGGGTGATAACACTGAGGAATCACTTTCTTGCTATATTTATTATTTTAATAGTTACTTGATTTATGAAGCTTAAGGCGAATGTTCTTCCCAAAGTTTTTAATAGTATATCACTTGCTTGATTATGAAAACAGGGCTTCATTTTGAGTTGCTTGGTGAATAAGTTGGTATATCTATCTTAAAACATCTAGACGAATGATTTCTTTACCAATTAACTTTTTTGTGTTGCTTCTTTAAGATGAGTCGCTTGCTTTTCCTTTGTGTTGTGTTCCATATTCTTTGCCTTTAGTTCTTTAATTTGTGATTTGCTTAAAAAAGAATGCATCTAAAATGATGTTAGATATGTATCAACATGTTTGTTATCGACCTCTCAGTCTTGAAACTTTATAAATTAGTTTTATACCATGGTATAAGATTGTGAATTATTATATTTCTTTACATATAATGTTCACTTTTTTTATTTTCCAGGAGATAATTTTAGAAGATTTTGTAAAGTAGCGCATATAGATTCTTATGCATGTTGAAAATAGGTAATATGTTTTGTTTATCAGATAGAAGTTCCTGCAGCTGAAGCTTTTATTGAGGCTACTGCCCAAGGCATTGCATCAATGCTTTCGGTCTGCTTAGGATTATTTTAATGTTATTACTCCTGTATGTGCTTCGGCTTCAATTGGAAATTAAAAGAAAATATTGAAAATCCATCTCTTTACCAGTATGCTATTTTTTTCTGATAATGCACTGATACAGGAAAATTGGTATACTGCTGCTAAACTCGTGACCATTTTGATATGTTGTATTTATCTGTTATTTGCACCATCTTTGTAAGATTGCTATAATGCTGCTAAACTTCTACTGGTTTTAAGTGATTGATAGCTTCCACATGTGTATTGATTTGAGCTGTCATTTGAGATTTGTACCTTTTTTGGTTTAGGGTTGCCTTTTTTCTCTTTTACTTATTTTTTTTCTAATCTCTCTTCTCTCTCTTTTTCTGATGTAGGTTTTTGTCTTCCATATTATGCTCCTTCCCCGAGTGGAACCGGAATCCAATGATGGTCCCCTTTTGTCCATGTCAGTACGTTTCCCCCCTTTCTTTTTCTCTCTCAAACTCTTCCCTTCCCTTCTGTCTTCTCTCTTTCTCTCTCAGGATCTTCCTCTTTTGGTTTGTGGTATGAAGTGGTGTTGCTTCTCGCTTCATCCTTTTGGTGCAACAGATTGAGTATGAAAACAAATAGTTATTGGTTTTTAATATGTTGATTCTCACAACAGTGACATGCTTACCATGATTTTTTATCTTCTTCAGAATTAATGAATTATAGCTGGATGGATACGTGGCTAGGAAGATGAAGATCGATTCTATGGTGGGTTCCTACCTTGATCCCCTTGCTGACAAGGTATAACTAATTAATGCCATGTCCTTTTTTGTCCTATCGAATTCTATTGCTTTTGTTCCCCTTCTTATTGCCATGTCCTTCTTTCTCACCAAGATGTAAATCATGTCTATTTGTTATCCTTTTTGTTTATGCAAATCATTTTAAATTCAAAAATGATAGATGAACACGGTAATTCAGGAATCCCCAGCAAGATAGTGCCAAACCATTTCAGAGATACATACTAAAGAGAGCCAGACCTTGGAAATTCTAAAACCCATAGATTCTCAACATTAAAGTAAAAAAATCAATTAAACTCCTACCATTCTAGAGCACTTGCTTCATATTGGCGTTCTTAAATTGTAGTAAAATAGTCTGAAGAATTTCAGCCACTTACACACTTTAAAGACCAAATGATAACCAATAGGGTAGTGAACTTTTTCAATTAACTAATAACTGGGACCTAAAGAATTCAAAAGCACCATAAAAATGATAGATTTTCCTTCAGTTGTTCAAATTCATCTTTATTTTTATTCAAATCCTATATATTGATATTTTCCTTTATCTAAATCAGTTACTCGTGGTTTACTGGATTCATGATAGTCATATGTGGTTTGGATTTTAAATTGTTATTGTTTCATGCTTGGTGATTGATATACTACGGTGGTGGATTTATATACTGCTCAAGTGCAGATGCTTGATTTTCAAATTTGTTTTGTATGTACTAGATGGTCATTGTCATTTTAGTTTCCCTTGGCCTAATAGTGCACAGGTATTGTTTAATAATATTGTGTCTAAGCTATAGGGATACTGATATTAGACATGGTTATGCTTCATAAAAAGCAATTAATGATCTGTTGTATTTCCTGGACCTTTAACCATGCTTTCTTTTTCTTTTCATTAGTTTTGGGACATGTTGGTTTAATCTATTGACTGAACACTATCAATATAAGGTTATGATAGATTTCTCAGCACTATGGTGTGAAATAATTAGAAGCTCCTTGTGCGATCGTTTCTTATAGTGCTTCTTAGCAATTGCTCGAGACAGACAGCAAGGTAGGAGTATATCTGTCCATTAAAATACATAAGATTCAATTTGGTGGACCACAGGAACCTCAGGATTTCAAGGATAGCAGCATAAACTTAAATAAATACTACGAAAAAGAGACAGATTTTTCATGGAAAGCTTAGAGCAAGTAGTTAGGCTTTAGAAATATATAGCAGACTATGCCTTATTGCCTTCTTTATACTTGACATTCAGTACAATTGATTTTAGTACTTTCTTATGGCAGAATGGAATAAAACTTCACTTGGGAACGCCATTAGGCTTTTAAGATCATGGTTCTTACAGCCTTTACTAAAAGCTTGCTACTTGCAAGGTTTGGATCATTTTTTTCATTCTTTGTAAGTGATTGTATCGCATTTAAAAGGCTTATGGAACATTGTTTATAAGAACATGCTAGAAATCATGACTCTATTGGCAATAGATAGCTATTTTTCTCTGCCCAAGCCACATTTCTTCATTTGTTTCTTTTATACACCAACACAATTGATTGCTCCATTCCTATTAAACATGGAAAAAGTTTGAGTTAGCACCTGAACTCCATGAACTCCAGTGGCAATTTTGCAAAATTATGAATGCAAGAGTAGTCTCTTGACAATGTTAAACTTTAATGGCGTTGGGAACAATATATATTTTGTTTTAAGGAAGAGTCTCACCCTGGGAAGAAAATGGTTGGCTGTTTCTAAGCTAGCTTTATACATAACTTGCTTATTAGAGGATATAACTGCCATATTTGTATTTCTGCAGTATGATATTACTATAAATCCTGTTAAGTGCTACTATCCAAATCAAATATCAAACACATTTTATACTCGAATATAGTCATTTTATACTCGAAGGTTTTGGCAGTGAAGAGTGAAACTCAAATATTAAAATAATTTTATACTCGAATACAATCATGATGAGTTTATCTTGAACCATCTCATCTGATGATTTTTTAAAGTTTGTTTTCTTGCAATTTGACTATGGGTTTAATTTCTGAAGGTTAACTTTGGACACTTCAAATGATATTTTTTTATATGGTTGTATCTATTTGAGATGTGATTGGTTTTGTTCCATTTTTTTGCCTTGGTATGTGTTCTAATTAAGTTTTTGCGCTTACATACACATTTTATTGTTATATTTAGTGTACTTATGTCATTCTTTTGTTTGTTATTAATTATTGGAACTTTTTATTGTTTACATAGGGCTTGACCGATTCTCTGGATAGTGATGAATTTCTTTTGTTTGCTTGAAATTGAATTGAATTATGAATAAAATGCATTTTCCTATAAACCTGACTTTATTTAACTGATTGATTAATTTGTTTCACTTTTGTTAAGTACTCATAATCATAATGGGTTAGATTTCTTGGCTTAAAGTTTCCATTGTATGGTGTACACAACATTAATAAATTTATTTTACACTAGACTTATTTGGATAATATTTTTTTATTTTGGATTGAGTCAGATTAGAGAATGAAAGCTAGAGGTTTAACCAATTTAACGCATTATAATATAGTTAATATTTTCGTCTCCAACACAACATAGTTAATATTTCCTTCTTTTGTGCAGGTAAATTTTTCATACAATATGCAAGAGTATGAAATTGCAAAACCCACACTAGATGGATTTTGATCATTTTGATTTAGGGGGTCTTAGTGTTGTATAGATGTATGTAGATACAGTTATAGGAGCACCTAAAGTATTGGAGACATTATATGTCTTCTCCATATTTACCAATTTTTGTACGTACATATCAGGTGTTTGACTGAGCAAGATACACCAATTTTCTAAGTAATTTTGTTAGCATTTGGTTTCAGACTTTTCAAATGCTTATCATTTGTGAAGTTATTTGTGTGATTTTTTGAATTTGTATACTTTCATTCCCATGTTTTTTTAGCTGGCCTATATACAAAACAAGATAGTCTTGAAAACCATATTAGATATTCCATATATGCTTGACTCACTAGCAATCACATCCGGTCACTACAATTAATTTGTTATATACCAACGAATACTTGTAATGACCATTGTTAAAACTGTAGTTATATGTATTAGTGTCAGTCAAACAGTAGGTAAATATAGATAGACCATAAGTAAAACCTATTGACAATTAAATATAACTGTAGGTAAATGTATGTGGATCGTAGGAAAAACCTATGGTGAAAATCATTTTTTGTTGTTATTCGTCGCTTATAATGGACAGTTGGATTGATCGTAGGTGAATGTAAGTTTTATATATACCTTTGGATTTTAACATATAGTGACAAATTTTGTCTGTCACTGAAAGACAAATTTCTTATAGTGGATGGGATTTACTAAATCATGGTGCATGATAATTATTTCTCTGATTTCTTACATTTTGTAAATTGAGTTTCCAACCAAGAAAATTAAATCAAGGTAGAGTTTGTAATGAATTTTGGTAGACTTTGCTACAAAACAATGCAAATGGTGCTGGATCCAGTGTCCACGGATTGAAGGTACATGAATGAATTTGACGCGGGGTGATGGTGACATTATCCACAATTTCTATATTTTTTGCAAGCTAATTTTGCTCATTTTATATGTTCTATGAGGTCCTCTTCACCCACCAAATCAGCTTATCCACTAAATCATGCTCTAGCTGATGCTTCTACAAAAACATTTATTGATGGCTTTCATGCTTCATATTATTAAATAAATAAATAAATAATTATATTGAATATTGTTGGGCAGTGTTACTCAGAGTTGAGGCCCAAACTAGTATTCTGTTTGGGCAAGCCCACTGAATTTACTGATCTGTCTCGGTTTTCTTCTCCTGCTGGTCTCAGCCTCTTCTACCTATCTCTGTGGTTGTTATGTTAGTTATTTTGGTGATTAACTATAACAGAATCTGTTAAGCTTTTGAGTGTTAGGTAGAGTATATATAATTGGGCGTATTTGGGGCTTAGGTTTTTTTCTTTGAGAGAGATATCATCTTCTGTGAGTGATAGAAAATCAGAGGGAAAGGAGAAAGAGTGAGAGTGTGAATTGAATCAGCAAGATTCAATCTCTGTAGTTGTTGTAAACATTGTTCTACATAGTGAAACCTTCTCAGTCGGATCCTGTCCCCCAGACGTAGGAGCGAAGCTCTGAACTGGGTTACCAATCTCTGGTGTTCACTCTTCCTCTCTAATCTCTTGTTTCTACTTTGATTTTTTACTACATTTTATGTTTCTCTGTTTTCTGCATATTTTGCTCCACTAGCATTGTGTGTTTGCGATTTCCAGGTTAGAGGTTACATTTAACAATTGGTATCAAGAGCAAGGTCGATCAATCTTGAAGGCATGACGACGACCAAGTTCGACGTGGAGAAGTTCACAGGGAAGAATGACTTTGGCTTATGGAGGCTCAAGATGAAAGCCTTGTTAGTGCAACAAGGGCTCGGCGACGCCCTTGCCGGTACGGACAAATTACCGTCGACTCTTTCAGACAAAGAGAAGAAGGACATCATCGAAAAGGCTCACAGTGCCCTAATCTTGAGTCTTGGTGACAAGCCCCTGAGGGAAGTCTCGAAGGAGAAGACCGCAGCAGCGATCTGGCTAAAACTGGAAACTCTGTACATGACAAAGTCCTTGGCAAACCGTTTGTACCTGAAACAAAGACTCTACACCTTCAAGATGCAAGCTGGAAAATCGGTTGAAGAACATATTGATGAGTTCAACAAGATCATTCTTGATCTTGAGAACATCAATGTAAAAGTTGATGATGAAGATCAGGCTCTGTTGCTGGTTAGTTCCTTGCCAAGTTCCTATGAAAACCTGAGTGACACTCTGGTTTATGGCAAGGAATCCTTGTCCCTTGATGATGTCCAGTCGGCTCTCATTTCTAAAGAATTGAAGAGGAAGTTAGAGGGAAAGGAGGAAGGTAATAGTGAAGGGCTATTTGTTAAAGCAAAATTTGAGAAAAAGGGATCGAAGCAGAAAAGTAAGAACAAGGGTAAAGACAAAGATAAGTCCAAGAAAAGGTGTTTTCAATGCAAGAAGGAAGGCCATTTCAAAAAGGACTGTCCTGAGAAGAAACTCAAGAAAAAGTATGAAAGTGAAGATGAAGTTGGCAGTGTCTCTGTAGCTTCAGAGGGTTATCAAAGTGCTGATGTGCTAATGGCAACTACTAGCATGATCGAAGATGACTGGGTTCTTGATTCGGGGTGTTCCTTTCATATGACGCCGAAGAAAGAATGGTTCATTGGGTATAAGGATACTGATGGAGGCAGAGTCATCATGGGAAACAATGCAGTTTGCAAGGTTGTTGGAATCGGGTCAATCAGGCTAGGGTTTGAAGATGGGACTGCAAGGGTTATAACTGGTGTGAGATATGTTCCTAAGCTAAAAAGGAACTTAATTTCTCTGGGTATGCTTGAAGAGGCAGGGTGCACTTACAAGGCAGAGAATGGAGTTCTAAAGGTGTTCAAAGGATCACTCATGATTATGAAAGGTCACAGAGATCATGGCATTTACAGATTAAAGGCTCAGGTTATCACTGGATCAATTTCTGCAGTAACTTCAAACACAGATAAGACTAGCTTGTGGCACCGGAGGTTGGGGCATGTCAGCCTCAGAGGGATGCAGATTCTGAGCAAGCAAGGAGTCCTAGCACGTGACAACATAGAAGAACTCCCATTTTGTGAACATTGTGTGTATGGCAAGATGCATAGGGTCAAGTTTACAACTGGACAGCACAATACAAAAGGGATTCTGGATTATGTCCACAGCGATTTGTGGGGGCCAGCAAGAACCACTTCTCATGGAGGTAACAAATACTTCATCACCTTCCTAGATGACTATAGTAGGAGGGTTTGGATTTACTTAATTAAAAGTAAAGATGAAGCATTTAAAACCTTTAGAGAATGGAAGGCTATGATAGAAACCAAAACTGAAAGGAAAGTGAAGAATTTCAGAACTGATAACGGGTTAGAGTTTTGTAGTGATAAATTTACTAGTTATTGTAAGGAACAAGGTATCACTAGACACAAAACTGTTAGAAATACACCACAACAAAATGGATTGGCTGAGAGAATGACCCGAACTCTACTTGAAAGAATGAGGTGTCTTCTATCCTATGCTGGAATGCCTATTAAGTTTTGGGGGGAAGCAGTGCACACTGCCTGCTACCTCATTAATAGAAGCCCCTCCACGGCTATAAATCTAAAAACACCTTATGATATGTGGAGTGGGAAACCAGCAGGGTATTGCCATTTGAAAGTTTTTGGTTGTGTTGTATATTATCATGTTAATGAAGGAAAATTGGCTCCAAGGGCTAAGAAGGGGTATTTTGTTGGTTATCTGGATGGGGTAAAAGGTTACAGAATATGGTGTGCTGAATCTAAGAAGTGTGTTATCAGCAGAGATGTTAAGTTTCAGGAAAATGAAGTGTACAAGTCTGGGAGAAGCCTAGAGGAACAAGCCACTGACCAAAGGGATTTGGAGAAATTTGAGTTTGAGGTGGAGCACACAAGAAAAGGCAGCAATCAACCAGAAAGGTCTCAGCAGAATGATGTAGTAACTGATTCAGCAGAAAGGTCTCAGCACACAGAAACAAACTCAGAAAGTGAAATAGAAAGTGCAGAAACTGGTCAAGCAGAGAATCAAGATTACTGGTTAGCTAGGGACAGAGACAGGAGAGACATAAGGGCTCCTCAGAGGTATGGGTATGCTGATATGATCAGCTATGCCCTTCACACTACTGAAGAAGTCAGTAATGAAGAGCCAAGAACTTTTGCAGAAGCAGTAAAATGTAGGGACAGCCAGCAGTGGATGTTTGCTATGACAGAAGAACTTAACTCTCTTGACAGAAACAGCACCTGGGATCTGGTACCTAGACCTAAAGGCACAAAGATAGTTGGAAGCAAGCGGATTTTCAAGAGGAAGGAAGGGATCTCTAGGGTGGAGCCTCCTAGCTTTAAAGCTAGGCTAGTGGCCAAAGGCTTTACTCAAAAGGAGGGGATTGACTACAATGAAATATTTTCCCCAGTGGTCAAACACACTTCCATTCGTGTAATTCTATCCATGGTTGCTCACTATGATATGGAATTAGAACAAATGGATGTAAAAATGGCTTTCCTTCATGGAGATCTCAAGGAGACTATTTTTATGCAACAACCTAGTGGTTTTGAGGTTCAAGGCAAAGAAGATTGGGTGTGTCAGTTGAAGAAATCCCTATATGGACTCAAGCAATCTCCTAGACAGTGGTATCTAAAATTTGACTCATTTATGTTAAAGCACAATTATGTTAGGAGCCAATATGACTGTTGTGTCTATTTTAAACAATTGCAAAACAACACATATGTCTATCTTTTGTTATATGTAGATGATATGTTGTTAGCTTGCAAGGATATGAGTCAAATAAATCTTCTAAAGGATCAACTTAAGAAAGAATTTGATATGAAAGACCTTGGGGCTGCACAGAAAATTTTGGGAATGGAGATAATCCGATTCAGGGACAGATGCAAGCTTATAGTATCTCAGAAAGGCTATCTTGGCAAAGTGGTGAAGAGATTTAACATGAGTGATGCAAAGCCAACAAGTGTTCCTTTGGCTTCTCATTTTAAACTCTCATCATTACAATCTCCTAGCAACTATGAAGACAAGGCAGCTATGATCAAAGTTCCATATGCTAGTGCAATTGGTAGTATCATGTACACTATGATCTGCTGTAGGCTTGATATTTCTCATGCAATCAGTGTGACCAGTAGGTTCATGAGCAAACCAGGGATGCAGCATTGGAAGGCAGTGAAATGGGTTCTAAGATATCTAAAGGGGACTCAAGACATGGGGTTGGTCTACTGCAGAGGTAAAGAGTCATCTCAGCAGGTGCAAGGTTTCGTAGATTCTGATTATGCAGGAGACTTAGATAAACGGAGGTCTTTAACTGGTTATGTATTCACTCTTTTCGGGAATACTATCAGCTGGAGGGCTTCTTTACAGCATATTGTGGCTCTCTCAACCACAGAAGCAGAGTATGTTGCTCTTGCAGATGCTGTAAAAGAAGCCATTTGGGTTAAAGATCTAGTTTCTGAATTGGGTGTAAAACTGAGTTTTGTTTGCTTGCATTGTGATAGCCAAAGTGCTATTCACTTAAGCAAAAATTAGATGTACCATGAGAGGACTAAACATATCGATGTTCGGCTGCATTTCATCAGGGACATAATTGAGAAAGGGACAGTTGAAGTGGTCAAGATTCACACTGCTGAAAACCCAGCAGATATGGTTACTAAACCAGTAACACTTAGCAAGTTCAAACACTGTCTTGACTTGCTAAGAGTTGGAGTTGATTGATGATTAATTTGGACAAGAGGATTCTGTTATGAGAAGTTGTTGTTTTTTCTATTGTTTGAACTCTGTGCAACAAGGTGGAGAATTGTTGGGCAGTGTTACTCAGATTTGAGGCCCAAACTAGTATTCTGTTTGGGCAAGCCCACTGAATTTGCTGATCTGTCTCGGTTTTCTTCTCCTGCTGGTCTCAGCCTCTTCTACCTATCTATGTGGTTGTTATGTTAGTTATTTTGGTGATTAACTATAACAGAATCTGTTAAGCTTTTGAGTGTTAGGTAGAGTATATATAATTGGGTGTATTTGGGGCTTAGGTTTTTTTCTTTGAGAGAGATATCATCTTCTGTGAGTGATAGAAAATCAGAGGGAAAGGAGAAAGAGTGAGAGTGTGAATTGAATCAGCAAGATTCAATCTCTGTAGTTGTTGTAAACATTGTTCTACATAGTGAAACCTTCTCAGTCGGATCCTGTCCCCCAGACGTAGGAGCGAAGCTCTGAACTGGGTTACCAATCTCTGGTGTTCACTCTTCCTCTCTAATCGCTTGTTTCTACTTTGATTTTTTACTACATTTTATGTTTCTCTGTTTTCTGCATATTTTGCTCCACTAGCATTGTGTGTTTGCAATTTTCAGGTTAGAGGTTACATTTAACAAATATTTTAACAAATAATATTAAAAAATAATTAAAAATAACATCTAGCCCGTAAATATAGGATTCAAGTATATATAATTTTACTGCGTTGTTTTAATGCCCAATGTTAATTCTCCATCTCTTTAAAGTCATTAAGTTATCATTGATTTGTAGCTAAATCATTGAAGGTTGTGTTTTTTGATATTGCTTGCTTAGATTTAATTTATGGAGCTTGATGCATTTTGTTATATGTAGTATTGTTTGTTTATTAGGACATTGTTTTTTGATAGTTGCCTTTCTAGGGTCTATGTTGATTTGGTGTTGTGGTTGAGATATTTGACTGTGCGTTTAGGTGGCTCATGCATTTCTCAATGATGGTGTATTGAAGCAGATCAATCAAAACTTGGGAAAACTTGCTACTAAATGCATAATCATTTTGTTCACATAAAAATTAGTATGTTTTGAGATTTCAGTTTTAACATTTGCACATAAAAACAGACAAAACTTAATCTCCAAATGATATATATGCATATCAGCTTATTAGTATCTAATAGTAATGAAATGGATAAATGAATTTAGTATATACACGGGCCATTTACAACATGCGTAAAAAGCAACACGACCCGTGCGAATGCACGGGTATCGTACTAGTTTCTTTCTAAAAGAAAAAATGGAATATTAAATTCCACAAAACAGGTGTCTCATTAAAGCTAATATCTATATAAACAAGTTTCATGAAGACATCGAATCCAAATTCGGCCAGTAATAGGGTCAAAGAAGCATAATACGCTAAATCTTTAGAATGCTACGAGTTAAATAGACTTGTGAATGTTCAAAGCGGATACCCAAGCGCCTTAGCTCATTTAAGAAGCATCCAGTGAAGCGAATCAAGCGTCTTCTCAGAATACAGAACATTATGATGGGTGGAGAAGTAATTTTGAATGAAGTATTAAGATATTCAACGTCCAACCTTGACCAGAAAATGAGATACCATTTTCAAGAAAGTTCTGAAGCATCAAGTACCATAATATATAAATATAAAAGCTTCAGTAACTCTAATAGAAGAAAGAGAAGAAAAGCGTGAACAAAGACAAAAGTACAAAAACTGCAATAACAAAAACACTGAAGATTGAAGTCATGCGTCTGCTGCCGATAATCAAGCGTCCGAAACGTCGTATTTTGTGCTACGCTCGTCCTAATGAAGTGATCTTGGATTTTTTAGGAAGATAAGAGAAATACCTACATGTTTCCTGAAGAAGCCGAGATCTATATCAAACTCTATCGGAGTGAAATTCCTTCTTCTAGCTTGAGATTTGATACTGTTCGTGACAATCAGAACATGCAACCATCTGCTGACAATTTATGGAGCTTTGGGTGTTCAAAAGTATTGATCTTTATATCGTTAAAAGGCTCAAAGAAATATCTGCTGCTTTCGTGCAGAGGTCAAGAATGAAATCGACCTCTATCTTTGTCAAAATGCATCCGTAAGTTGGTGGCGTGATGTCGTTCCTGACTGTCATACCTTTGTTGCGTCTGATGGCCATATATTGATTTGATGTTGTCCGAATTGCATGAAACAGGTGTCTCATTAAAGCTAATATCTATATAAACAAGTTTCATGAAGACATCGAATCCAAATTCGGCCAGTAATAGGGTCAAAGAAGCCTAATACGCTAAATCTTCAGAATGCTACGAGTTAAATAGACTTGTGAATGTTCAAAGCGGATACCCAAGCGCCTTAGCTCATTTAAGAAGCATCCAGTGAAGCGAATCAAGTGTCTTCTCAGAATACAGAACATTATGACAGGTGGAGAAGTAATTTTGAATGAAGTATTAAGATATTCAACGTCCAACCTTGACCAGAAAATGAGATACCATTTTCAATAAAGTTCTGAAGCGTCAAGTACCGTAATATAAGAATATAAAAGCTTCAGCAACTCTAATAGAAGAAAGAGAATAAAAGCGTGAATAAAGACCAAAGTACAAAAGCGGCAACAGCAAAAACACTGAAGATTGAAGTCAAGCGTCTGCTGCCGATAATCAAGCGTCCGAAACGTCGTATTTTGAGGTACGCTCGTCCTAATGAAGTGATCTTGGTTTTCTTAGAAAGATAAGAGAAATACCTACATGTTTCCTGAAGAAGCCGAAATCTGTATCAATCTCTATCGGAGTGAAATTCCTTCTTCAAGCTAGAGATGTGATACTGTTCGTGGCAATCAGATCATGCAACCGTCTGCTTATAATTTCTGGAGCTTTGCATGTTGAAAAGTGTCGATCTTGGTATTGTTGGAAGGCTCAAAGAAATATCTGCAGTTCTCGTGAAGAGGTCAAGAACAAAATCGATCTCTATCTTTGTCAAAATGCATCCGTAAGTTGACGACGTGATGCCGTTTCGAACTGTCATACCTTTGTAGCATCTAATGGCCATATATTGAGTTGATGGTGTTCGAATTGGATGATACTGGTGTCTTGCTAAAGCTAATATCCATATAAACAAGTTTCATGAAGACATCGAATTCTAATTCGGCCAGTAACATGGTCAAAGAAGCATAATACGCTAAATGGTCAGAATGCTACTAGTTAAATAGCCTTGTGAATGTGCCAAGTGGATAACCAAGCGCGTTAGCTCTTTTAAGAAGCATCCAGGGAAGCTTCAAGCATCTACTCAGAATACCGAACATTATGATGGGTGGAGAAGTAATTTTGAATGAAGTATTAAGGTATTCAACATCCAAGCTTGGCCAGAAAATGAGGTACCCTTTTCAATGAAGTTTGGAAGCATCAAGTGCTGTAATATAAAAATATAAAAGCTTCAGCAACTCCAATAGAAGAAAGAGAAGAAAAGCGTGAATGAAGACAAAAGTACAAAAGCTACAACAGCAAAAACACTGAAGAATGAAGTCAAGCGTCTGCTGTCGATAATCAAGCGTCCGCTGCCGATAATCAAGCATCCGAAACGTCGTATTTTCAGGTATGCTCGTCCTAATGAAGTGATCTTGGAATTTTTAGGAAGATAAGAGAAATACCTACATGTTTCCTGAAGAAGCTGAGATCTGTATCAATCTCTATCGGAGTGAAATTCCTTCTTCTAGCTTGAGATGTGATACTATTCGTGACAATCAGAACATGCAACCGTCTGCAGACAATTTCTGGAGCTTTGGGTGTTTAAAAGTATCGATCTTGGTATTGTCGGACGGCTCAAAGAAATATCTGTAGCTCTCGTGAAGAGCTCAAGGACGAAATCGATCTCTATCATTGTCAAAATGCATCCGTAAGTTGGTGACGTGATGGTATTCCTGACTGTCATATCTTTGTAGCGTCTGATGGCCATATATTGAGCCGATGGTGTCTGAATTGGATGAAATCGGTGTCTCATTAAAGCTAATATCCATATGAACAAGTTTCATGAAGACATCGAATCCAAATTCGGCGAGTAACAGGGTCAAAGAAGCATAATACGCTAAATCTTCCGAATGCTATGAATTAAACAGACTTGTGAATGTTCAGAGCGGATACCCAAGCGCGTTAGCTCATTTAAGAAGCATCCAGTGAAGCTAATAGCGTCTTCTCAGAATACAGAACATTATGATGGGTGGAGTAGTAATTTTGAATGAAGTATTATGATATTCAACGTCCAAGCTTGACCAAAAAATGAGGTACCATTTTCAATAAAGTTCTGAAGCATCAAGTACCGTAATATAAGAATATAATAGCTTCAGCAACTCTAATAGAATAAAGAGAAGAAAAGTGTGAATAAAGACAAAAGTAGAAAAGCGGCAACAGCAAAAACCCAGAAGATTGAAGTCAAGCGTCTGCTGCCGATAATCAAGCGTCCGAAACGTCGTATTTTGAGATACGCTCGTCCTAAACAAGTGATCTAGGGTTTGTTAGAAAGATAAGAGAAATACCTGCATGTTACCTGAAGAAGCCGAGATCTGTATCAATCTCTATCGGAGTGAAATTCCTTCTT
The DNA here is from genome assembly GCA_039655645.1 of Ammopiptanthus mongolicus. Taxonomy (NCBI): domain Eukaryota; kingdom Viridiplantae; phylum Streptophyta; class Magnoliopsida; order Fabales; family Fabaceae; genus Ammopiptanthus; species Ammopiptanthus mongolicus. The sequence continues at coordinate 46,557,173 of CM077343.1, read as the reverse complement.
CAAGCTTGAGATGTGATACTCTTCGTGGCAATCAGAACATGCTACCGTCTGCTAACAATTTCTGGAGTTTTACGTGTTCAAAAGTATCGATCTTTGTATCGTTGGAAGGCTCAAAGAAATATCTGCAGCTTTCGTGATGAGGTCAAGAACGAAATCGATCTCTATCTTTGTCAAAATGCATCCTTAAGTTGGTGACGTGATGCCGTTCCTGACTGTCATAACTTTGTAGCGTCTGGTGGCCATATATTGAGCGGAAGGTGTTCAAATTGGATGAAACTGGTGTCTCACAAAAGCTAATATCAATATAAACAAGTTTCATGAAGACATCGAATCCTAATTCGGCCAATAACAGGGTCAAAGAAGCAAAATACGCTACATGGTCAGAATGCTACGAGTTAAACAGACTTTTGAATGTGCAAAGCGGATACCCAAGCACCTTAGCTCATTTAAGAAGCATCCTGTCAAGCTAATCAAGCGTCTTCTCAGAATACAGAACATTGTGATGGGTGGAGAAATAATTTTGATTGAAGTGTTAAGATATTCAACATCCAAACTTGACCAGAAAAAGAGGTACCCTTTTCAATAAAGTTCTGAAGCATCAAGTACTGTAATATAAGAATATAAAAGCTTCAGCAACTCTAATAGAAGAAAGAGAAGAAAAACGTGAATAAAGACAAAAGTACAAAAGCTGCAACAGCAAAGACACTGAAGATTGAAGTCAAGCGTCTGCTGCCGATAATCAAGCGCCCGAAACGTCATATTTTAAGGTACGCTCGTCCTAATGAAGTGATCTTGGTTTTTTTAGAAAGATAAGAGAAATACCTACATGTTTCCTGAAGAAGCCGAGATCTGTATCAATCTGTATCGGAGTGAAATTCCTTCCTCTAGCTTGAGATGTGATACTGTTCGTGACAATCAGAACATGCTCCTGTTTGCTGATAATTTTTGGAACTTTGGATGTTCAAAAGTATCGATCTTGGTTTCGTTGGAAGCTCAAAGAAATATCCGCAGCTCTTGTGAAGAGGTCAAGAACGAAATGGATCTCTATCAATGTCAAAATGCATCCGTAAGTTGGTGACGTGATGTCGTTCCTGACTGTCATACCTTTGTAGCTTCTGATAGCCATATATTGAGCTGATGGTGTCCAAATTGGATGAAACCCGTGTCTCATTAAATCTAATATCTATATAAACAAGTTTCATCAAGACATCGAATCCGAATTCGGCCAGTAACAGGGTCAAAGAAGCATAATACGCTAAATCTTCCGAATGCTACGAATTAAACAGACTTGTGAATGTTAAAAGTGAATACCCAAGCACGTTAGCGCATTTAAGAAGCATCCAGTGAAGCTAATAGCGTCTTCTCAGAATACAGAACATTATGATGGGTGGAGTAGTAATTTTGAATGAAGTATTAAGATATTTAACGTCCAAGCTTGACCAAAATGAGGTACCATTTTCAATAAAGTTCTGAAGCATCAAGTACCGTAATATAAGAATATAATAGCTTCAGCAACTCTAATAGAATAAAGAGAAGAAAAGTGTGAATAAAGACAAAAGTAGAAAAGCGGCAACAGCAAAAACCCAGAAGATTGAAGTCAAGCGTCTGCTGTCGATAATCAAGCGTCCGAAACGTCGTATTTTAAGGTACGCTCGTCCTAACCAAGTGATCTAGGGTTTGTTAGAAAGATAAGAGAAATACCTACATGTTTCCTGAAGAAGCCGAGATCTGTATCAATCTCTATCGGAGTGAAATTCCTTCTTCAAGCTTGAGATGTGATACTGTTCGTGGCAATCAGAACATGCTACCGTCTGCTAACAATTTCTGCAGTTTTACGTGTTCAAAATTATCGATCTTTGTATCGTTGGAAGGCTCAAAGAAATATCTGCAGCTTTCGTGTTGAGGTCAAGAACGAAATCGATCTCTATCTTTGTCAAAATGCATCCTCAAGTTGGTGACGTGATGCTGTTCCTGACTGTCATACCTTTGTAGCGTCTGATGGCCATATATTGAACTGATGGTGTTCACATTGGACGAAACTAGTGTCTCACAAAAGCTAATATCAATATAAACAAGTTTCACGAAGACATCGAATCCTAATTCGGCCAATAACAGGGTCAAAGAAGCAAAATACGCTACATGGTCAGAATGCTACGAGTTAAACAGACTTTTGAATGTGCAAAGCGGATACCCAAGCACCTTAGCTCATTTAAGAAGCGTCCAATGAAGCTAATCAAGCGTCTTCTTAGAATACAGAACATTGTGATGGCTGGAGAAGTAATTTTGATTGAAGTGTTAAGATATTCAACATCCAAACTTGACCAGAAAATGAGGTACCCTTTTCAATAAAGTTCTGAAGCATCAAGTACTGTAATATAAGAATATAAAAGCTTCAGCAACTCTAATAGAAGAAAGAGAAGAAAAACTTGAATAAAGACAAAAGTACAAAAGCTGCAACAGCAAAGACACTGAAGATTGAAGTCAAGCGTCTGCTGCCGAAAATCAAGCGCCCGAAACGTCATATTTTAAGGTACGCTCGTCCTAATGAAGTGATCTTGGATTTTTAGAAAGATAGGAGAAATACCTACATGTTTCCTGAAGAAGCCGAGATCTGTATCAATCTGTATCGGAGTGAACGTCCTTCCTCTAGCTTGAGATGTGATACTGTTCGTGACAATCAGAACATGCTCCCGTCTGCTGACAATTTTTGGAACTTTGGATGTTCAAAAGTATCGATCTTGGTTTCGTTGGAAGCTCAAAGAAATATCTGCAGCTCTCGTGAAGAGATCAAGAACGAAATGGATCTCTATCAATGTCAAAATGCATCCGTAAGTTGGTGTGGTGATGTCGTTCCTGACTGTCATACCTTTGTAGCTTCTGATGGCCATATATTGAGCTGATGGTGTCCGAATTGGATGAAACCGGTGTCTCATTAAACCTAATATCCGTATAAACAAGTTTCATGAAGACATCGAATCCAAATACGGCCAGTAACAGGGTCAAAGAAGCATAATACGCTAAATCTTCCGAATGCTACGAATTAAACAGACTTGTGAATGTTCAAAGCGAATACGCAAGCGCTTTAGCTCATTTAAGAAGCATCCAATGAAGCTAATAGCGTGTTCTCAGAATACAGAACATTATGACGGGTGGAGTAGTAATTTTGAATGAAGTATTAAGATATTCAACGTCCAAGCCTGACCAAAAAATGATGTACCATTTTCAATAAAGTTCTGAAGCATCAAGTACCGTAATATAAGAATATAATAGCTTCAGGAACTCTAATAGAATAAAGAGAAGAAAAGTGTGAATAAAGACAAAAGTAGAAAAGCGGCAACAGCAAAAACCCAGAAGATTAAGTCAAGCGTCTGCTGCCGATAATCAAGCCTCCGAAACGTCGTATTTTGAGGTACACACGTCCGAACCAAGTGATCTAGGGTTTGTTAGAAAGATAAGAGAAATACCTACATGTTTCCTGAAGAAGCCGAGATCTGTATCAATCTCTATCGGAGTAAAATTCCTTCTTCAAGCTTGAGATATGATACTGTTCGTGGCAATCAGAACATGCTACCGTCTGCTAACAATTTCTGGAGTTTTGCGTGTTGAAAAGTATCGATCTTGGTATCGTTGAAAGGCTAAAAGAAATATCTGCAGCTCTTGTGAAGAGGTCAAGGACGAAATAGATCTCTATCGCTGTCAAAATGCATCCGTAAGTTGGTGACGTGATGTCGTTCCCGACTGTCATACCTTTGTAGCTTCTGATGGCCATATATTGAGCTGATGGTGTCCGAATTGGATGAAATCGGTGTCTCATTAAACCTAATATCCATATAAACAATTTTCATGAAGACATCGAATCCGAATTCGGTCAGTAACAGGGTCAAAGAAGCATAATACGCTAAATCTTCCGAATGCTACGAATTAAACAGCTTATGAATGTTCAAAGCGAATACCCAAGCGCGTTATTGCATTTAAGAAGCGTCCAGTGAAGCTAATAGCGTCTTCTCAGAATACAGAACATTATGATGGGTGGAGTAGTAATTTTGAATGAAGTATTAAGATATTCAACATCCAAGCTTGACCAAAAAATGAGGTACCGTTTTCAATAAAGTTCTGAAGCATCAAGTACCATAATATAAGAATATAATAGCTTCAGCAACTCTAAGAGAATAAAGAGAAGAAAAGTGTGAATAAAGACAAAAGTAGAAAAACGGCAACAGCGAAAACCCAGAAGATTGAAGTCAAGCGTCTGCTGTCGATAATCAAGCGTCCGAAACGTCGTATTTTGAGGTACGCTCGTCCTAACCAAGTGATCTAGGGTTTGTTAGAAAGATAAGAGAAATACCTACATGTTTCCTGAAGAAGCCGAGATCTGTATCAATCTCTATCGGAGTGAAATTCCTTCTTCAAGCTTGAGATGTGATACTATTCGTGGCAATCAGAACATGCTACCGTCTGCTAAGAATTTCTGCAGTTTTGCGTGTTCAAAAGTATCGATCTTTGTATCGTTGGAAGGCTCAAAGAAATATCTGCAGCTTTCGTGATGAGGTCAAGAATGAAATTGATCTCTATCTTTGTCAAAATGCATCCTCAAGTTGGTGACGTGATGCCGTTCCTGACTGTCATACCTTTGTAGCGTCTGAAGGCCTTATATTGCACTGATGGTGTTCCCATTGGATGAAACTGGTGTCTCACAAAAGCTAATATCAATATAAACAAGTTTCACGAAGACATCGAATCCTAATTCGGCCAATAACAGGGTCAAAGAAGCAAATTACGCTACATGGTCAGAATGCTACGAGTTAAACAGACTTTTGAATGTGCAAAGCGGATACCCCAGCACCTTAGCTCATTTAAGAAGCGTCTAGTGAAGCTAATCAAGCGTCTTCTCAGAATACAGAACATTGTGATGGCTGGAGAAGTAATTTTGATTGAAGTGTTAAGATATTCAACATCCAAACTTGACCAGAAAATGAGGTAACCTTTTCAATAAAGTTCTGAAGCATCAAGTACTGTAATATAAGAATATAAAAGCTTCAGCAACTCTAATAGAAGAAAGAAAAGAAAAACGTGAATAAAGACAAAAGTTCAAAAGCTGCAACAGCAAAAACACTGAAGATTGAAGTCAAGCGTCTGCTGCCGATAATCAAGCGCCCGAAACGTCGTATTTTAAGGTACGCTCGTCCTAATGAAGTGATCTTGGTTTTTTTGGAAAGATAAGAGAAATACCTACATGTTTCCTGAAGAAGCGGAGATCTGTATCAATCTGTATCGGAGTGAAATTCCTTCTTTTAGCTTGAGATGTGATACTGTTCGTGACAATCAGAACATGCTCCCGTCTGCTGACAATTTTTGGAACTTTGGATGTTCAAAAGTATCGATCTTGGTTTCGTTGGAAGCTCAAAGAAATATCTGCAGCTCTCGTGAAGAGATCAAGAACGAAATGGATCTCTATCAATGTCAAAATGCATCCGTAAGTTGGTGAGGTGATGTCGTTCCTGACTGTCATACCTTTGTAGCTTCTGATGGCCATATATTGAGCTGATGGTGTCCGAATTGGATGAAACCGGTGTCTCATTAAACCTAATATCCGTATAAACAAGTTTCATGAAGACATCGAATCCGAATTCGGCCAGTAACAGGGTCAAAGAAGCATAATACGCTAAATCTTCCGAATGCTACGAATTAAACAGACTTGTGAATGTTCAAAGCGAATACCCAAGCGCTTTAGCTCATTTAAGAAGCATCCAATGAAGCTAATAGCGTGTTCTCAGAATACAGAACATTATGACGGGTGGAGTAGTAATTTTGAATGAAGTATTAAGATATTCAACGTCCAAGCCTGACCAAAAAATGATGTACCATTTTCAATAAAGTTCTGAAGCATCAAGTACCGTAATATAAGAATATAATAGCTTCAGCAACTCTAATAGAATAAAGAGAAGAAAAGTGTGAATAAAGACAAAAGTAGAAAAGCGGCAACAGCAAAAACCCAGAAGATTAAGTCAAGCGTCTGCTGCCGATAATCAAGCCTCCGAAACGTCGTATTTTGAGGTACACACGTCCGAACCAAGTGATCTAGGGTTTGTTAGAAAGATAAGAGAAATACCTACATGTTTCCTGAAGAAGCCGAGATCTGTATCAATCTCTATCGGAGTAAAATTCCTTCTTCAAGCTTGAGATGTGATACTGTTCGTGGCAATCAGAACATGCTACCGTCTGCTAACAATTTCTGGAGTTTTGCGTGTTGAAAAGTATCGATCTTGGTATCGTTGAAAGGCTAAAAGAAATATCTGCAGCTCTTGTGAAGAGGTCAAGGACGAAATAGATCTCTATCGTTGTCAAAATGCATCCGTAAGTTGGTGACGTGATGTCGTTCCTGACTGTCATACCTTTGTAGCTTCTGATGGCCATATATTGAGCTGATGGTGTCCGAATTGGATGAAATCGGTGTCTCATTAAACCTAATATCCATATAAACAATTTTCATGAAGACATCGAATCCGAATTCGGCCAGTAACAGGGTCAAAGAAGCATAATACGCTAAATCTTCCGAATGCTACGAATTAAACAGACTTATGAATGTTCAAAGCGAATACCCAAGCGCGTTATTGCATTTAAGAAGCGTCCAGTGAAGCTAATAGCGTCTTCTCAGAATACAGAACATTATGATGGGTGGAGTAGTAATTTTGAATGAAGTATTAAGATATTCAACATCCAAGCTTGACCAAAAAATGAGGTACCGTTTTCAATAAAGTTCTGAAGCATCAAGTACCATAATATAAGAATATAATAGCTTCAGCAACTCTAAGAGAATAAAGAGAACAAAAGTGTGAATAAAGAGAAAAGTAGAAAAACGGCAACAGCGAAAACCCAGAAGATTGAAGTCAAGCGTCTGCTGTCGATAATCAAGCGTCCGAAACGTCGTATTTTGAGGTACGCTCGTCCTAACCAAGTGATCTAGGGTTTGTTAGAAAGATAAGAGAAATACCTACATGTTTCCTGAAGAAGCCGAGATCTGTATCAATATCTATCGGAGTGAAATTCCTTCTTCAAGCTTGAGATGTGATACTATTCGTGGCAATCAGAACATGCTACCGTCTGCTAACAATTTCTGCAGTTTTGCGTGTTCAAAAGTATCGATCTTTGTATCGTTGGAAGGCTCAAAGAAATATCTGCAGCTTTCGTGATGAGGTCAAGAATGAAATTGATCTCTATCTTTGTCAAAATGCATCCTCAAGTTGGTGACGTGATGTCGTTCCTGACTGTCATACCTTTGTAGCGTCTGAAGGCCTTATATTGCACTGATGGTGTTCGCATTGGATGAAACTGGTGTCTCACAAAAGCTAATATCAATATAAACAAGTTTCACGAAGACATCGAATCCTAATTCGGCCAATAACAGGGTCAAAGAAGCAAAATACGCTACATGGTCAGAATGCTACAAGTTAAACAGACTTTTGAATGTGCAAAGCGGATACCCAAGCACCTTAGCTCATTTAAGAAGCGTCCAGTGAAGCTAATCAAGCGTCTTCTCAGAATACAGAACATTGTGATGGCTGGAGAAGTAATTTTGATTGAAGTGTTAAGATATTCAACATCCAAACTTGACCAGAAAATGAGGTAACCTTTTCAATAAAGTTCTGAAGCATCAAGTACTGTAATATAAGAATATAAAAGCTTCAGCAACTCTAATAGAAGAAAGAAAAGAAAAACGTGAATAAAGACAAAAGTTCAAAAGCTGCAACAGCAAAAACACTGAAGATTGAAGTCAAGCGTCTGCTGCCGATAATCAAGCGCCCGAAACGTCGTATTTTAAGGTACGCTCGTCCTAATGAAGTGATCTTGGTTTTTTTGGAAAGATAAGAGAAATACCTACATGTTTCCTGAAGAAGCGGAGATCTGTATCGGAGTGAAATTCCTTCTTCTAGCTTGAGATGTGATACTGTTCGTGACAATCAGAACATGCTCCCGTCTGCTGACAATTTTTGGAACTTTGGATGTTCAAAAGTATCGATCTTGGTTTCGTTGGAAGCTCAAAGAAATATCTGCAGCTCTCGTGAAGAGGTCAAGAACGAAATGGATCTCTATCAATGTCAAAATGCATCCGTAAGTTGGTGAGGTGATGTCGTTCCTGACTGTCATACCTTTGTAGCTTCTGATGGCCATATATTGAGCTGATGGTGTCCGAATTGGATGAAACCGGTGTCTCATTAAACCTAATATCCGTATAAACAAGTTTCATGAAGACATCGAATCCGAATTCGGCCAGTAACAGGGTCAAAGAAGCATAATACGCTAAATCTTCCGAATGCTACGAATTAAACAGACTTGTGAATGTTCAAAGCGAATACCCAAGCGCGTTAGCTCATTTAAGAAGCATCCAGTGAAGCTAATAGCGTCTTCTCAGAATACAGAACATTATGATGGGTGGAGTAGTAATTTTGAATGAAGTATTAAGATATTCAACATCCAAGCTTGACCAAAAAATGAGGTACCGTTTTCAATAAAGTTCTGAAGCATCAAGTACCATAATATAAGAATATAATAGCTTCAGCAACTCTAAGAGAATAAAGAGAAGAAAAGTGTGAATAAAGACAAAAGTAGAAAAGCGGCAACAGCGAAAACCCAGAAGATTGAAGTCAAGCGTCTGCTGTCGATAATCAAGCGTCCGAAACGTCGTATTTTGAGGTACGCTCGTCCTAACCAAGTGATCTAGGGTTTGATAGAAAGATAAGAGAAATACCTACATGTTTCCTGAAGAAGCCGAGATCTGTATCAATCTCTATCGGAGTGAAATTCCTTCTTCAAGCTTGAGATGTGATACTGTTCGTGGCAATCAGAACATGCTACCGTCTGCTAACAATTTCTGGAGTTTTGCGTGTTCAAAAGTATCGATCTTGGTATCGTTGGAAGGCTCAAAGAAATATCTGCAGCTTTCGTGAAGAGGTCAAGAACGAAATCGATCTCTATCTTTGTCAAAATGCATCCTAAGTTGGTGACGTGATGCCGTTCCTGACTGTCATACCTTTGTAGCGTCTGATGGCCATATATTGAGCTGATGGTGTTCGAATTGGATGAAACTGGTGTCTCACAAAAGCTAATATCAATATAAACAAGTTTCACGAAGACATCGAATCCTAATTCGGCCAATAACAGGGTCAAAGAAGCAAAATACGCTACATGGTCAGAATGCTACGAGTTAAACAGACTTTTGAATGTGCAAAGCGGATACCCAAGCACCTTAGCTCATTTAAGAAGCGTCCAGTGAAGCTAATCAAGCGTCTTCTCAAAATACAGAACATTGTGATGGGTGGACAAGTAATTTTGATTGAAGTGTTAAGATATTCAACATCCAAACTTGACCAGAAAATGAGGTACCCTTTTCAATAAAGTTCTGAAGCATCAAGTACTGTAATATAAGAATATAAAAGCTTCAGCAACTCTAATAGAAGAAAGAAAAGAAAAACGTGAATAAAGACAAAAGTACAAAAGCTACAACAGCAAAAACACTGAAGATTGAAGTCAAGCGTTTGCTGCCGATAATCAAGTGCCCGAAACGTCGTATTTTAAGGTACGCTCGTCCTAATGAAGTGATCTTGGTTTTTTTAGAAAGATAAGAGAAATACCTACATGTTTCCTGAAGAAGCCGAGGTCAGTATCAATCTGTATCGGAGTGAAATTCCTTCTTCTTGCTTGAGATGTGATACTGTTCGTGACAATCAGAACATGCTCCCGTCTGCTGACAATTTTTGGAACTTTGGATGTTCAAAATTATCGATCTTGGTTTCGTTGGAAGCTCAAAGAAATATCTGCAGCTCTCGTGAAGAGGTCAAGAACGAAATGGATCTCTATCAATGTCAAAATGCATCCGTAAGTTGGTGACGTGATGTCGTTCCTGACTGTCATACCTTTGTAGCTTCTGATGGCCATATATTGAGCTGATGGTGTCCGAATTGGATGAAACCGATGTCTCATTAAACCTAATATCCGTATCAACAAGTTTCATGGAGACATCGAATCCGAATTCGGCCAGTAACAGGGTCAAAGAAGCATAATACGTTAAATCTTCCGAATGCTACGAATTAAACAGACTTGTGAATGTTCAAAGCGAATACCCAAGTGCGTTAGCTCATTTAAGAAGCATCCAGTGAAGCTAATAGCGTCTTCTCAGAATACAGAACATTATGATGGGTGGAGTAGTAATTTTGAATGAAGTATTAAGATATTCAACGTCCAAGCTTGACCAAAAAATGAGGTACCATTTTCAATAAAGTTCTGAAGCATCAAGTACCGTAATATAAGAATATAATAGCTTCAGCAACTGTAATAGAATAAAGGGAAGAAAAGTGTGAATAAAGACAAAAGTAGAAAAGCGGTAACAGCAAAAACCCAGAAGATTAAGTCAAGCGTCTGCTGCCGATAATCAAGCGTCCGAAACGTCGTATTTTGAGGTACGCTCGTCCTAACCAAGTGATCTAGGGTTTGTTAGAAAGATAAGAGAAATACCTACATGTTTCCTGAAGAAGCCGAGATCTGTATCAATCTCTATCGGAGTGAAATTCCTTTTCAAGCTTGAGATGTGATACTGTTCGTGGCAATCAGAACATGCTACCGTCTGCTAACAATTTCTGGAGTTTTGCGTGTTGAAAAGTATCAATCTTGGTATCGTTGGAAGGCTCAAAGAAATATCTGCAGCTTTGTGATGAGGTCAAGAACGAAATCGATCTCTATCTTTGTCAAAATGCATCCGTAAGTTGGTGACGTGATGTCGTTCCTGACTGTCATACCTTTGTAGCGTCTGGTGGCCATATATTGAGCTGATGGTGTTCGAATTGGATGAAACTGGTGTCTCACAAATGCTAATATCAATATAAACAAGTTTCATGAAGACATCGAATCCTAATTCGGCCAATAACAGGGTCAAAGAAGCAAAATACGCTACATGGTCAGAATGCTACGAGTTAAACAGACTTTTGAATGTGCAAAGCGGATACCCAAGCACCTTAGCTCATTTAAGAAGCGTCCAGTGAAGCTAATCAAGCGTCTTCTCAGAATACAGAACATTGTGATGGGTGGAGAAGTAATTTTGATTGAAGTGTTAAGATATTCAACATCCAAACTTGACCAGAAAATGAGGTACCCTTTTCAATAAAGTTCTGAAGCATCAAGTGCTGTAATATAAGAATATAAAAGCTTCAGCAACTCTAATAGAAGAAAGAAAAGAAAAACGTGAATAAAGACAAAAGTACAAAAGCGACAACAGCAAAAACACTGAAGATTGAAGTAAAGCGTCTGCTGCCGATAATCAAGCGCCCGAAACGTCGTATTTTAAGGTACGCTCGTCCTAATGAAGTGATCTTGGTTTTTTTAGAAAGATAAGAGAAATACCTACATGTTTCCTGAGGAAGCCGAGGTCTGTATCAATCTGTATCGGAGTGAAATTCCTTCTTCTTGCTTGAGATGTGATACTGTTCGTGACAATCAGAACATGCTCCCGTCTGCTGACAATTTTTGGAACTTTGGATGTTCAAAATTATCGATCTTGGTTTCGTTGGAAGCTCAAAGAAATATCTGCAGCTCTCGTGAAGAGGTCAAGAACGAAATGGATCTCTATCAATGTCAAAATGCATCCGTAAGTTGGTGACGTGATGTCGTTCCTGACTTTCATACCTTTGTAGCTTCTGATGGCCATATATTGAGCTGCTGGTGTCCGAATTGGATGAAACCGGTGTCTCATTAAACCTAATATCCATATAAACAAGTTTCATGAAGACATCGAATCCGAATTCGGCCAGTAACAGGGTCAAAGAAGCATAATACGCTAAATCTTCCGAATGCTACGAATTAAACAGACTTGTGAATGTTCAAAGCGAATACCCAAGCGCGTTAGCTCATTTAAGAAGCATCCAGTGAAGCTAATAGCGTCTTCTCAGAATACAGAACATTATGATGGGTGGAGTAGTAATTTTGAATGAAGTATTAAGATATTCAACGTCCAAGCTTGACCAAAAAATGAGGTACCATATTCAATAAAGTTCTGAAGCATCAAGTACCGTAATATAAGAATATAATAGCTTCAGCAACTCTAATAGAATAAAGAGAAGAAAAGTGTGAACAAAGACAAAAGTAGAAGAGTGGCAACAGCAAAAATCCAGAAGATTGAAGTCAAGCGTCTGCTGCCGATAATCAAGCGTCCGAAATGACGTATTTTGAGATACGCTCGTCCTAACAAAGTGATCTAGGGTTTGTTAGAAAGATAAGAGAAATATCAATCTCTATCGGAGTTAAATTCCTTCTTCAAGCTTGAGATGTGATACTCTTCGTGGCAATCAGAACATGCTACCGTCTGCTAACAATTTTTGGAGTTTTGCGTGTTCAAAAGTATCGATCTTTGTATCGTTGGAAGGCTCAAAGAAATATCTGCAGCTTTCGTGATGAGGTCAAGAACGAAATCGATCTCTATCTTTGTCAAAATGCATCCTTAAGTTGGTGACGTGATGCCGTTCCTGACTGTCATAACTTTGTAGCGTCTGGTGGCAATATATTGAGCGGAAGGTGTTCGAATTGGATGAAACTGGTGTCTCACAAAAGCTAATATCAATATAAACAAGTTTCACGAAGACATCGAATCCTAATTCGGCCAATAACAGGGTCAAAGAAGCAAAATACGCTACATGGTCAGAATGCTACGAGTTAAACAGACTTTTGAATGTGCAAAGCGGATACCCAAGCACCTTAGCTCATTTAAGAAGCGTCCAGTGAAGCTAATCAAGCGTCTTCTCAGAATACAGAACATTGTGATGGGTGGAGAAGTAATTTTGATTGAAGTGTTAAGATATTCAACATCCAAACTTGACCAGAAAATGAGGTACCCTTTTCAATAAAGTTCTGAAGCATCAAGTGCTGTAATATAAGAATATAAAAGCTTCAGCAACTCTAATAGAAGAAAGAAAAGAAAAACGTGAATAAAGACAAAAGTACAAAAGCGACAACAGCAAAAACACTGAAGATTGAAGTCAAGCGTCTGCTGCCGATAATCAAGCGCCCGAAACGTCGTATTTTAAGGTACGGTCGTCCTAATGAAGTGATCTTGTTTTTTTTTAGAAAGATAAGAGAAATACCTATATGTTTCCTGAAGAAGCCGAGATCTGTATCAATCTGTATCGGAGTGAAATTCCTCCTTCTTGCTTGAGATGTGATACTGTTCGTGACAATCAGAACATGCTCCCGTCTGCTGACAATTTTTGGAACTTTGGATGTTCAAAATTATCGATCTTGGTTTCGTTGGAAGCTCAAAGAAATATCTGCAGCTCTCGTGAAGAGGTCAAGAACGAAATGGATCTCTATCAATGTCAAAATGCATCCGTAAGTTGGTGACGTGATGTCGTTCCTGACTTTCATACCTTTGTAGCTTCTGATGGCCATATATTGAGCTGATGGTGTCCGAATTGGATGAAACCGGTGTCTCATTAAACCTAATATCCATATAAACAAGTTTCATGAAGACATTGAATCCGAATTCGGCCAGTAACAGGGTCAAAGAAGCGTAATACGCTAAATCTACCGAATGCTACGAATTAAACAGACTTGTGAATGTTCAAAGCGAATACCCAAGCGCGTTAGCTCATTTAAGAAGCATCCAGTGAAGCTAATAGCGTCTTCTCAGAATACAGAACATTATGATGGGTGGAGTAGTAATTTTGAATGAAGTATTAAGATATTCAACGTCCAAGCTTGACCAAAAAATGAGGTACCATTTTCAATAAAGTTCTGAAGCATCAAGTACCGTAATATAAGAATATAATAGCTTCAGCAACTCTAATAGAATAAAGAGAAGAAAAGTGTGAATAAAGACAAAAGTAGAAAAGCGGCAACAGCAAAAACCCAGAAGATTGAAGTCAAGCGTCTCCTGCCGATAATCAAGCGTCCGAAATGTCGTATTTTGAGATACGCTCGTCCTAAACAAGTGATCTAGGGTTAGTTAGAAAGATAGGAGAAATACCTGCATGTTTCCTGAAGAAGCCGAGATCTGTATCAATCTCTATCGGAGTGAAATTCCTTCTTCAAGCTTGAGATATGATACTGTTCGTGGCAATCACAACATGCTACCGTCTGCTAACAATTTCTGGAGTTTTGCGTGTTCAAAAGTATCGATCTTTGTATCGTTGGAAGGCTCAAAGAAATATCTGCAGCTTTCGTGATGAGGTCAAGAACGAAATCGATCTCTATCTTTGTCAAAATGCATCCTTAAGTTGGTGACGTGATGCCGTTCCTGACTGTCATAACTTTGTAGCGTCTGGTGGCCATATATTGAGCGGAAGGTGTTCGAATTGGATGAAACTGGTGTCTCACAAAAGCTAATATCAATATAAACAAGTTTCACGAAGACATCGAATCCTAATTCGGCCAATAACAGGGTCAAAGAAGCAAAATACGCTACATGGTCAGAATGCTACGAGTTAAACAGACTTTTGAATGTGCAAAGCGGATACCCAAGCACCTTAGCTCATTTAAGAAGCGTCCAGTGAAGCTAATCAAGCGTCTTCTCAGAATACAGAACATTGTGATGGGTGGAGAAGTAATTTTGATTGAAGTGTTAAGATATTCAACATCCAAACTTGACCAGAAAATGAGGTAACCTTTTCAATAAAGTTCTGAAGCATCAAGTACTGTAATATAAGAATATAAAAGCTTCAGCAACTCTAATAGAAGAAAGAAAAGAAAAACGTGAATAAAGACAAAAGTACAAAAGCGACAACAGCAAAAACACTGAAGATTGAAGTCAAGCGTCTGCTGCCGATAATCAAGCGCCCGAAACGTCGTATTTTAAGGTACGGTCGTCCTAATGAAGTGATCTTGGTTTTTTTTAGAAAGATAAGAGAAATACCTATATGTTTCCTGAAGAAGCCGAGATCTGTATCAATCTGTATCGGAGTGAAATTCCTCCTTCTTGCTTGAGATGTGATACTGTTCGTGACAATCAGAACATGCTCCCGTCTGCTGACAATTTTTGGAACTTTGGATGTTCAAAATTATCGATCTTGGTTTCGTTGGAAGCTCAAAGAAATATCTGCAGCTCTCGTGAAGAGGTCAAGAACGAAATGGATCTCTATCAATGTCAAAATGCATCCGTAAGTTGGTGACGTGATGTCGTTCCTGACTTTCATACCTTTGTAGCTTCTGATGGCCATATATTGAGCTGATGGTGTCCGAATTGGATGAAACCGGTGTCTCATTAAACCTAATATCCATATAAACAAGTTTCATGAAGACATCGAATCCGAATTCGGCCAGTAACAGGGTCAAAGAAGCATAATACGCTAAATCTTCCGAATGCTACGAATTAAACAGACTTGTGAATGTTCAAAGCGAATACCCAAGCGCGTTAGCTCATTTAAGAAGCATCCAGTGAAGCTAATAGCGTCTTCTCAGAATACAGAACATTATGATGGGTGGAGTAGTAATTTTGAATGAAGTATTAAGATATTCAACGTCCAAGCTTGACCAAAAAATGAGGTACCATTTTCAATAAAGTTCTGAAGCATCAAGTACCGTAATATAAGAATATAATAGCTTCAGCAACTCTAATAGAATAAAGAGAAGAAAAGTGTGAATAAAGACAAAAGTAGAAAAGCGGCAACAGCAAAAACCCAGAAGATTGAAGTCAAGCGTCTTCTGCCGATAATCAAGCGTCCGAAATGTCGTATTTTGAGATACGCTCGTCCTAAACAAGTGATCTAGGGTTAGTTAGAAAGATAGGAGAAATACCTGCATGTTTCCTGAAGAAGCCGAGATCTGTATCAATCTCTATCGGAGTGAAATTCCTTCTTCTAGCTTGAGATGTGATACTGTTCGTGGCAATCAGAACATGCTACCGTCTGCTAACAATTTCTGGAGTTTTGCGTGTTCAAAAGTATTGATCTTTGTATCGTTGGAAGGCTCAAAGAAATATCTACAGCTTTCGTGATGAGGTGAAGAACGAAATCGATCTCTATCTTTGTCAAAATGTATCCTTAAGTTGGTGACGTGATGCCGTTCCTGACTGTCATAACTTTGTAGTGTCTGGTGGCCATATATTAAGCGGAAGGTGTTCGAATTGGATGAAACTGGTGTCTCACAAAAGCTAATATCAATATAAACAAGTTTCATGAAGACATCGAATCCTAATTCGGCCAATAACAGGGTCAAAGAAGCAAAATACGCTACATGGTCAGAATGCTACGAGTTAAACAGACTTTTGAATGTGCAAAGCGGATACCCAAGCACCTTAGCTCATTTAAGAAGCGTCCAGTGAAGCAAATCAAGCGTCTTCTCAGAATACAGAACATTGTGATGGGTGGAGAAGTAATTTTGATTGAAGTGTTAAGATATTCAACATCCAAACTTGACCAGAAAATGAGGTACCCTTTTCAATAAAGTTCTGAAGCATCAAGTACTGTAATATAAGAATATAAAAGCTTCAGCAACTCTAATAGAAGAAAGAAAAGAAAAACGTGAATAAAGACAAAAGTACAAAAGCGACAACAGCAAAAACACTGAAGATTGAAGTCAAGCGTCTGCTGCCGATAATCAAGCGCCCGAAACGTCGTATTTTAAGGTACGGTCGTCCTAATGAAGTGATCTTGGTTTTTTTTAGAAAGATAAGAGAAATACCTATATGTTTCCTGAAGAAGCCGAGATCTGTATCAATCTGTATCGGAGTGAAATTCCTCCTTCTTGCTTGAGATGTGATACTGTTCGTGACAATCAGAACATGCTCCCGTCTGCTGACAATTTTTGGAACTTTGGATGTTCAAAAGTATCGATCTTGGTTTCGTTGGAAGCTCAAAGAAATATCTGCAGCTCTCGTGAAGAGGTCAAGAACGAAATGGATCTCTATCAATGTCAAAATGCATCCGTAAGTTGGTGACGTGATGTCGTTCCTGACTTTCATACCTTTGTAGCTTCTGATGGCCATATATTGAGCTGATGGTGTCCGAATTGGATGAAACCGGTGTCTCATTAAACCTAATATCCATATAAACAAGTTTCATGAAGACATCGAATCCGAATTCGGCCAGTAACAGGGTCAAAGAAGCATAATACGCTAAATCTTCCGAATGCTACGAATTAAACAGACTTGTGAATGTTCAAAGCGAATACCCAAGCGCGTTAGCTCATTTAAGAAGCATCCAGTGAAGCTAATAGCGTCTTCTCAGAATACAGAACATTATGATGGGTGGAGTAGTAATTTTGAATGAAGTATTAAGATATTCAACGTCCAAGCTTGACCAAAAAATGAGGTACCATTTTCAATAAAGTTCTGAAGCATCAAGTACCGTAATATAAGAATATAATAGCTTCAGCAACTCTAATAGAATAAAGAGAAGAAAAGTGTGAATAAAGACAAAAGTAGAAAAGCGGCAACAGCAAAAACCCAGAAGATTGAAGTCAAGCGTCTGCTGCCGATAATCAAGCGTCCGAAACGTCGTATTTTGAGGTACGCTCGTCCTAAACAAGTGATCTAGGGTTTGTTAGAAAGATAAGAGAAATACCTGCATGTTTCCTGAAGAAGCCGAGATCTGTATCAATCTCTATCGGAGTGAAATTCCTTCTTCAAGCTTGAGATGTGATACTGTTCGTGGCAATCAGAACATGCTACCGTCTGCTAACAATTTCTGGAGTTTTGCGTGTTCAAAAGTATCGATCTTTGTATCGTTGGAAGGCTCAAAGAAATATCTGCAGCTTTCGTGATGAGGTCAAGAACGAAATCGATCTCTATCTTTGTCAAAATGCATCCTTAAGTTGGTGACGTGATGCCGTTCCTGACTGTCATAACTTTGTAGCGTCTGGTGGCCATATATTGAGCTGAAGGTGTTCGAATTGGATGAAACTGGTGTCTCACAAAAGCTAATATCAATATAAACAAGTTTCATGAAGACATCGAATCCTAATTCGGCCAATAACAGGGTCAAAGAAGCAAAATACGCTACATGGTCAGAATGCTACGAGTTAAACAGACTTTTGAATGTGCAAAGCGGATACCCAAGCACCTTAGCTCATTTAAGAAGCGTCCAGTGAAGCTAATCAAGCGTCTTCTCAGAATACAGAACATTGTGATGGGTGGAGAAGTAATTTTGATTGAAGTGTTAAGATATTCAACATCCAAACTTGACCAGAAAATGAGGTACCCTTTTCAATAAAGTTCTGAAGCATCAAGTACTGTAATATAAGAATATAAAAGCTTCAGCAACTCTAATAGAAGAAAGAAAAGAAAAACGTGAATAAAGACAAAAGTACAAAAGCGACAACAGCAAAAACACTGAAGATTGAAGTCAAGCGTCTGCTGCCGATAATCAAGCGCCCGAAACGTCGTATTTTAAGGTACGCTCGTCCTAATGAAGTGATCTTGGTTTTTTTAGAAAGATAAGAGAAATACCTACATGTTTCCTGAAGAAGCCGAGATCTGTATCAATCTGTATCGGAGTGAAATTCCTTCTTCTTGCTTGAGATGTGATACTGTTCGTGACAATCAGAACATGCTCCCGTCTGCTGACAATTTTTGGAACTTTGGATGTTCAAAAGTATCGATCTTGGTTTCGTTGGAAGCTCAAAGAAATATCTGCAGCTCTCGTGAAGAGGTCAAGAACGAAATGGATCTCTATCAATGTCAAAATGCATCCGTAAGTTGGTGACGTGATGTCGTTCCTGACTGTCATACCTTTGTAGCTTCTGATGGCCATATATTGAGCTGATGGTGTCCGAATTGGATGAAACCGGTGTCTCATTAAACCTAATATCCATATAAACAAGTTTCATGAAGACATCGAATCCGAATTCGGCCAGTAACAGGGTCAAAGAAGCATAATACGCTAAATCTTCCGAATGCTACGAATTAAACAGACTTGTGAATGTCAAAGCGAATACCCAAGCGCGTTAGCTCATTTAAGAAGCATCCAGTGAAGCTAATAGCGTCTTCTCAGAATACAGAACATTATGATGGGTGGAGTAGTAATTTTGAATGAAGTATTAAGATATTCAACGTCCAAGCTTGACCAAAAAATGAGGTACCATTTTCAATAAAGTTCTGAAGCATCAAGTACCGTAATATAAGAATATAATAGCTTCAGCAACTCTAATAGAATAAAGAGAAGAAAAGTGTGAATAAAGACAAAAGTAGAAAAGCGGCAACAGCAAAAACCCAGAAGATTGAAGTCAAGCGTCTGCTGCCGATAATCAAGCGTCCGAAACGTCGTATTTTGAGGTACGCTCGTCCTAACAAGTGATCTAGGGTTTTTTAGAAAGATAAGAGAAATACCTACATGTTTCCTGAAGAAGCCGAGATCTGTATCAATCTGTATCGGAGTGAAATTCCTTCTTCAAGCTTGAGATGTGATATAGTTCGTGGCAATCAGAACATGCTACCATCTGCTAACAATTTCTGGAGTTTAGGGTGTTCAAAAGTATCGATCTTTGTATCGTTGGAAGGCTCAAAGAAATATCTGCAGCTTTCGTGATGAGGTCAAGAACGAAATCGATCTCTATCTTTGTCAAAATGCATCCTTAAGTTGGTGACGTGATGCCGTTCCTGACTGTCATAACTTTGTAGCGTCTGGTGGCCATATATTGAGCGGAAGGTGTTCGAATTGGATGAAACTGGTGTCTCACAAAAGCTAATATCAATATAAACAAGTTTCATGAAGACATCAAATCCTAATTCGGCCAATAACAGGGTCAAAGAAGCAAAATACGCTACATGGTCAGAATGCTACGAGTTAAACAGACTTTTGAATGTGCAAAGCGGATACCCAAGCACCTTAGCTCATTTAAGAAGCGTCCAGTGAAGCAAATCAAGCGTCTTCTCAGAATACAGAACATTGTGATGGGTGGAGAAGTAATTTTTATTGAAGTGTTAAGATATTCAACATCCAAACTTGACCAGAAAATGAGGTACCCTTTTCAATAAAGTTCTGAAGCATCAAGTACTGTAATATAAGAATATAATAGCTTCAGCAACTCTAATAGAAGAAAGAAAAGAAAAACGTGAATAAAGACAAAAGTACAAAAGCGACAACAGCAAAAACACTGAAGATTGAAGTCAAGCATCTGCTGCCGATAATCAAGCGCCCGAAACGTCGTATTTTAAGGTACGCTCGTCCTAATGAAGTGATCTTGGTTTTTTTAGAAAGATAAGAGAAATACCTGCATGTTTCCTGAAGAAGCCGAGATCTGTATCAATCTCTATCGGAGTGAAATTCCTTCTTCTAGCTTGAGATGTGATACTGTTCGTGGCAATCAGAACATGCTACCGTCTGCTAACAATTTCTGGAGTTTTGCGTGTTCAAAAGTATCGATCTTTGTATCGTTGGAAGGCTCAAAGAAATATCTGCAGCTTTCGTGATGAGGTCAAGAACGAAATCGATCTCTATCTTTGTCAAAATGCATCCTTAAGTTGGTGACGTGATGCCGTTCCTGACTGTCATAACTTTGTAGCGTCTGGTGGCCATATATTGAGCGGAAGGTGTTCGAATTGGATGAAACTGGTGTCTCACAAAAGCTAATATCAATATAAACAAGTTTCATGAAGACATCGAATCCTAATTCGGCCAATAACAGGGTCAAAGAAGCAAAATACGCTACATGGTCAGAATGCTACGAGTTAAACAGACTTTTGAATGTGCAAAGCGGATACCCAAGCACCTTAGCTCATTTAAGAAGCGTCCAGTGAAGCTAATCAAGCGTCTTCTCAGAATACAGAACATTGTGATGGGTGGAGAAGTAATTTTGATTGAAGTGTTAAGATATTCAACATCCAAACTTGACCAGAAAATGAGGTACCCTTTTCAATAAAGTTCTGAAGCATCAAGTACTGTAATATAAGAATATAAAAGCTTCAGCAACTCTAATAGAAGAAAGAAAAGAAAAACGTGAATAAAGACAAAAGTACAAAAGCGACAACAGCAAAAACACTGAAGATTGAAGTCAAGCGTCTGCTGCCGATAATCAAGCGCCCGAAACGTCGTATTTTAAGGTACGCTCGTCCTAATGAAGTGATCTTGGTTTTTTAAAAAGATAAGAGAAATACCTACATGTTTCCTGAAGAAGCCGAGATCTGTATCAATCTGTATCGGAGTGAAATTCCTTCTTCTTGCTTGAGATGTGATACTGTTCGTGACAATCAGAACATGCTCCCGTCTGCTGACAATTTTTGGAACTTTGGATGTTCAAAAGTATCGATCTTGGTTTCGTTGGAAGCTCAAAGAAATATCTGCAGCTCTCGTGAAGAGGTCAAGAACGAAATGGATCTCTATCAATGTCAAAATGCATCCGTAAGTTGGTGACGTGATGTCGTTCCTGACTGTCATACCTTTGTAGCTTCTGATGGCCATATATTGAGCTGATGGTGTCCGAATTGGATGAAACCGGTGTCTCATTAAACCTAATATCCATATAAACAAGTTTCATGAAGACATCGAATCCGAATTCGGCCAGTAACAGGGTCAAAGAAGCATAATACGCTAAATCTTCCGAATGCTACGAATTAAACAGACTTGTGAATGTTCAAAGCGAATACCCAAGCGCGTTAGCTCATTTAAGAAGCATCCAGTGAAGCTAATAGCGTCTTCTCAGAATACAGAACATTATGATGGGTGGAGTAGTAATTTTGAATGAAGTATTAAGATATTCAACGTCCAAGCTTGACCAAAAAATGAGGTACCATTTTCAATAAAGTTCTGAAGCATCAAGTACCGTAATATAAGAATATAATAGCTTCAGCAACTCTAATAGAATAAAGAGAAGAAAAGTGTGAATAAAGACAAAAGTAGAAAAGCGGCAACAGCAAAAACCCAGAAGATTGAAGTCAAGCGTCTGCTGCCGATAATCAAGCGTCCGAAACGTCGTATTTTGAGGTACGCTCGTCCTAACAAGTGATCTAGGGTTTTTTAGAAAGATAAGAGAAATACCTACATGTTTCCTGAAGAAGCCGAGATCTGTATCAATCTCTATCGGAGTGAAATTCCTTCTTCAAGCTTGAGATGTGATACTGTTCGTGGCAATCAGAACATGCTACCGTCTGCTAACAATTTCTGGAGTTTTGCGTGTTCAAAAGTATCGATCTTTGTATCGTTGGAAGGCTCAAAGAAATATCTGCAGCTTTCGTGATGAGGTCAAGAACGAAATCGATCTCTATCTTTGTCAAAATGCATCCTTAAGTTGGTGACGTGATGCCGTTCCTGACTGTCATAACTTTGTAGCGTCTGGTGGCCATATATTGAGCGGAAGGTGTTCGAATTGGATGAAACTGGTGTCTCACAAAAGCTAATATCAATATAAACAAGTTTCATGAAGACATCGAATCCTAATTCGGCCAATAACAGGGTCAAAGAAGCAAAATACGCTACATGGTCAGAATGCTACGAGTTAAACAGACTTTTGAATGTGCAAAGCGGATACCCAAGCACCTTAGCTCATTTAAGAAGCGTCCAGTGAAGCAAATCAAGCGTCTTCTCAGAATACAGAACATTGTGATGGGTGGAGAAGTAATTTTGATTGAAGTGTTAAGATATTCAACATCCAAACTTGACCAGAAAATGAGGTACCCTTTTCAATAAAGTTCTGAAGCATCAAGTACTGTAATATAAGAATATAATAGCTTCAGCAACTCTAATAGAAGAAAGAAAAGAAAAACGTGAATAAAGACAAAAGTACAAAAGCGACAACAGCAAAAACACTGAAGATTGAAGTCAAGCGTCTGCTGCCGATAATCAAGCGCCCGAAACGTCGTATTTTAAGGTACGCTCGTCCTAATGAAGTGATATTGGTTTTTTTAGAAAGGTAAGAGAAATACCTACATGTTTCCTGAAGAAGCCGAGATCTGTATCAATCTGTATCGGAGTGAAATTCCTTCTTCTTGCTTGAGATGTGATACTGTTCGTGACAATCAGAACATGCTCCCGTCTGCTGACAATTTTTGGAACTTTGGATGTTCGAAAGTATCGATCTTGGTTTCATTGGAAGCTCAAAGAAATATCTGCAGCTCTCGTGAAGAGGTCAAGAACGAAATGGATCTCTATCAATGTCAAAATGCATCTGTAAGTTGGTGACGTGATGTGGTTCCTGACTGTCATACCTTTGTAGCTTCTGGTGGCCATATATTGAGCTGATGGTGTCCGAATTGGATGAAACCGGTGTCTCATTAAACCTAATATCCATATAAACAAGTTTCATGAAGACATCGAATCCGAATTCGGCCAGTAATAGGGTCAAAGAAGCATAATACGCTAAATCTTCCGAATGCTACGAATTAAACAGACTTGTGAATGCTCAAAGCGAATACCCAAGCGCGTTAGCTCATTTAAGAAGCATCCAGTGAAGCTAATAGCGTCTTCTCAGAATACAAAACATTATGATGGGTGCAGTAGTAATTTTGAATGAAGTATTAAGATATTCAACGTCCAAGCTTGACCAAAAAATGAGGTACCATTTTCAATAAAGTTCTGAAGCATCAAGTACCGTAATATAAGAATATAATAGCTTCAGCAACTCTAATAGAATAAAGAGAAGAAAAGTGTGAATAAAGACAAAAGTAGAAAAGCGGCAACAGCAAAAACCCAGAAGATTGAAGTCAAGCGTCTCCTGCCGATAATCAAGCGTCCGAAACGTCATATTTTGAGATACGCTCGTCCTGAACAAGTGATCTAGGGTTTTTTAGAAAGATAAGAGAAATACCTGCAAGTTTCCTGAAGAAGCCGAGATCTGTATCAATCTCTATCGGAGTGAAATTCCTTCTTCTAGCTTGAGATGTGATACTGTTCGTGGCAATCAGAACATGCTACCGTCTGCTAACAATTTCTGGAGTTTTGCGTGTTCAAAAGTATCGATCTTTGTATCGTTGGAAGGCTCAAAGAAATATCTGCAGCTTTCGTGATGAGGTCAAGAACGAAATCGATCTCTATCTTTGTCAAAATGCATCCTTAAGTTGGTGACGTGATGCCGTTCCTGACTGTCATAACTTTGTAGCGTCTGATGGCCATATATTGAGCTGATGGTGTTCGAATTGGATGAAACTGGTGTCTCACAAAAGCTAATATCAATATAAACAAGTTTCATGAAGACATCGAATCCTAATTCGGCCAATAACAGGGTCAAAGAAGCAAAATACGCTACATGGTCAGAATGCTACGAGTTAAACAGACTTTTGAATGTGCAAAGCGGATACCCAAGCACCTTAGCTCATTTAAGAAGCGTCCAGTGAAGCAAATCAAGCGTCTTCTCAGAATACAGAACATTGTGATGGGTGGAGAAGTAATTTTGATTGAAGTGTTAAGATATTCAACATCCAAACTTGACCAGAAAATGAGGTACCCTTTTCAATAAAGTTCTGAAGCATCAAGTACTGTAATATAAGAATATAATAGCTTCAGCAACTCTAATAGAAGAAAGAAAAGAAAAACGTGAATACAGACAAAAGTACAAAAGCGACAACAGCAAAAACACTGAAGATTGAAGTCAAGCGTCTGCTGCCGATAATCAAGCGCCCGAAACGTCGTATTTTAAGGTACGCTCGTCCTAATGAAGTGATATTGGTTTTTTTAGAAAGGTAAGAGAAATACCTACATGTTTCCTGAAGAAGACGAGATCTGTATCAATCTGTATCGGAGTGAAATTCCTTCTTCAAGCTTGAGATGTGATATAGTTCGTGGCAATCAGAACATGCTACCGTCTGCTAACAATTTCTGGAGTTTTGCGTGTTCAAAAGTATCGATCTTTGCATCGTTGGAAGGCTCAAAGAAATATCTGCAGCTTTCGTGATGAGGTCAAGAACGAAATCGATCTCTATCTTTGTCAAAATGCATCCTTAAGTTGGTGACGTGATGCCGTTCCTGACTGTCATAACTTTGTAGTGTCTGGTGGCCATATATTAAGCGGAAGGTGTTCGAATTGGATGAAACTGGTGTCTCACAAAAGCTAATATCAATATAAACAAGTTTCATGAAGGCATCGAATCCTAATTCGGCCAACAACAGGGTCCAAGAAGCAAAATACGCTACATGGTCAGAATGCTACGAGTTAAACAGACGTTTGAATGTGCAAAGCGGATACCCAACCACCTTAGCTCATTTAAGAAGCGTCCAGTGAAGCAAATCAAGCGTCTTCTCAGAATACAGAACATTGTGATGGGTGGAGAAGTAATTTTCATTGAAGTGTTAAGATATTCAACATCCAAACTTGACCAGAAAATGAGGTACCCTTTTCAATAAAGTTCTGAAGCATCAAGTACTGTAATATAAGAATATAATAGCTTCAGCAACTCTAATAGAAGAAAAAAAAGAAAAACGTGAATAAAGACAAAAGTACAAAAGCGACAACAGCAAAAACACTGAAGATTGAAGTCAAGCGTCTGCTGCCGATAATCAAGCGCCCGAAACGTCGTATTTTAAGGTACGCTCGTCCTAATGAAGTGATCTTGGTTTTTTTAGAAAGATAAGAGAAATACCTACATGTTTCCTGAAGAAGCCGAGATCTGTATCAATCTGTATCGGAGTGAAATTCCTTCTTCTTGCTTGAGATGTGATACTGTTCGTGACAATCAGAACATGCTCCCGTCTGCTGACAATTTTTGGAACTTTGGATGTTCAAAAGTATCGATCTTGGTTTCGTTGGAAGCTCAAAGAAATATCTGCAGCTCTCGTGAAGAGGTCAAGAACGAAATGGATCTCTATCAATGTCAAAATGCATCCGTAAGTTGGTGACGTGATGTCGTTCCTGACTGTCATACCTTTGTAGCTTCTGATGGCCATATATTGAGCTGATGGTGTCCGAATTGGATGAAACCGGTGTCTCATTAAACCTAATATCCATATAAACAAGTTTCATGAAGACATCGAATCCGAATTCGGCCAGTAACAGGGTCAAAGAAGCATAATACGCTAAATCTTCCGAATGCTACGAATTAAACAGACTTGTGAATGTTCAAAGCGAATACCCAAGCGCGTTAGCTCATTTAAGAAGCATCCAGTGAAGCTAATAGCGTCTTCTCAGAATACAGAACATTATGATGGGTGGAGTAGTAATTTTGAATGAAGTATTAAGATATTCAACGTCCAAGCTTGACCAAAAAATGAGGTACCATTTTCAATAAAGTTCTGAAGCATCAAGTACCGTAATATAAGAATATAATAGCTTCAGCAACTCTAATAGAATAAAGAGAAGAAAAGTGTGAATAAAGACAAAAGTAGAAAAGCGGCAACAGCAAAAACCCAGAAGATTGAAGTCAAGCGTCTGCTGCCGATAATCAAGCGTCCGAAACGTCGTATTTTGAGGTATGCTCGTCCTAACCAAGTGATCTAGGGTTTGTTAGAAAGATAAGAGAAATACCTGCATGTTTCCTGAAGAAGCCGAGATCTGTATCAATCTCTATCGGAGTGAAATTCCTTCTTCAAGCTTGAGATGTGATACTGTTCGTGGCAATCAGAACATGCTACCGTCTGCTAACAATTTCTGGAGTTTTGCGTGTTCAAAAGTATCGATCTTTGTATCGTTGGAAGGCTCAAAGAAATATCTGCAGCTTTCGTGATGAGGTCAAGAACGAAATCGATCTCTATCTTTGTCAAAATGCATCCTTAAGTTGGTGACGTGATGCCGTTCCTGACTGTCATAACTTTGTAGCGTCTGGTGGCCATATATTGAGCGGAAGGTGTTCGAATTGGATGAAACTGGTGTCTCACAAAAGCTAATATCAATATAAACAAGTTTCATGAAGACATCGAATCCTAATTCGGCCAATAACAGGGTCCAAGAAGCAAAATACGCTACATGGTCAGAATGCTACGAGTTAAACAGACTTTTGAATGTGCAAAGCGGATACCCAAGCACCTTAGCTCATTTAAGAAGCGTCCAGTGAAGCTAATCAAGCGTCTTCTCAGAATACAGAACATTGTGATGGGTGGAGAAGTAATTTTGATTGAAGTGTTAAGATATTCAACATCCAAACTTGACCAGAAAATGAGGTACCCTTTTCAATAAAGTTCTGAAGCATCAAGTGCTGTAATATAAGAATATAAAAGCTTCAGCAACTCTAATAGAAGAAAGAAAAGAAAAACGTGAATAAAGACAAAAGTACAAAAGCGACAACAGCAAAAACACTGAAGATTGAAGTAAAGCGTCTGCTGCCGATAATCAAGCGCCCGAAACGTCGTATTTTAAGGTACGCTCGTCCTAATGAAGTGATCTTGGTTTTTTTAGAAAGATAAGAGAAATACCTACATGTTTCCTGAAGAAGCCGAGATCTGTATCAATCTGTATCGGAGTGAAATTCCTTCTTCTTGCTTGAGATGTGATACTGTTCGTGACAATCAGAACATGCTCCCGTCTGCTGACAATTTTTGGAACTTTGGATGTTCAAAAGTATCGATCTTGGTTTCGTTGGAAGCTCAAAGAAATATCTGCAGCTCTCGTGAAGAGGTCAAGAACGAAATGGATCTCTATCAATGTCAAAATGCATCCGTAAGTTGGTGACGTGATGTCGTTCCTGACTGTCATACCTTTGTAGCTTCTGGTGGCCATATATTGAGCTGATGGTGTCCGAATTGGATGAAACTGGTGTCTCATTAAACCTAATATCCATATAAACAAGTTTCATGAAGGCATCGAATCCGAATTCGGCCAGTAACAGGGTCAAAGAAGCATAATACGTTAAATCTTCCGAATGCTACGAATTAAACAGACTTGTGAATGTTCAAAGCGAATACCCAAGTGCGTTAGCTCATTTAAGAAGCATCCAGTGAAGCTAATAGCGTCTTCTCAGAATACAGAACATTATGATGGGTGGAGTAGTAATTTTGAATGAAGTATTAAGATATTCAACGTCCAAACTTGACCAAAAAATGAGGTACCATTTTCAATAAAGTTCTGAACCATCAAGTACTGTAATATAAGAATATAATAGCTTCAGCAACTCTAATAGAATAAAGAGAAGAAAAGTTTGAATAAAGACAAAAGTAGAAAAGCGGCAACAGCAAAAACCCAGAAGATTGAAGTCAAGCGTCTGCTGCCGATAATCAAGCGTCCGAAACGTCGTATTTTGAGGTATGCTCGTCCTAACCAAGTGATCTAGGGTTTGTTAGAAAGATAAGAGAAATACCTGCATGTTTCCTGAAGAAGCCGAGATCTGTATCAATCTCTATCGGAGTGAAATTCCTTCTTCAAGCTTGAGAAGTGATACTGTTCGTGGCAGTCAGAACATGATACCGTCTGCTAACAATTTCTGGAGTTTAGCGTGTTCAAAAGTATCGATCTTTGTATCGTTGGAAGGCTCAAAGAAATATCTGCAGCTTTCGTGATGAGGTCAAGAACGAAATCGATCTCTATCTTTGTCAAAATGCATCCTTAAGTTGGTGACGTGATGCCGTTCCTGACTGTCATAACTTTGTAGCGTCTGGTGGCCATATATTGAGCGGAAGGTGTTCGAATTGGATGAAACTGGTGTCTCACAAAAGCTAATATCAATATAAACAAGTTTCATGAAGACATCGAATCCTAATTCGGCCAATAACAGGGTCAAAGAAGCAAAATACGCTACATGGTCAGAATGCTACGAGTTAAACAGACTTTTGAATGTGCAAAGCGGATACCCAAGCACCTTAGCTCATTTAAGAAGCGTCCAGTGAAGCTAATCAAGCGTCTTCTCAGAATACAGAACATTGTGATGGGTGGAGAAGTAATTTTGATTGAAGTGTTAAGATATTCAACATCCAAACTTGACCAGAAAATGAGGTACCCTTTTCAATAAAGTTCTGAAGCATCAAGTACTGTAATATAAGAATATAAAAGCTTCAGCAACTCTAATAGAAGAAAGAAAAGAAAAACGTGAATAAAGACAAAAGTACAAAAGCGACAACAGCAAAAACACTGAAGATTGAAGTAAAGCGTCTGCTGCCGATAATCAAGCGCCCGAAACGTCGTATTTTAAGGTACGCTCGTCCTAATGAAGTGATCTTGGTTTTTTTAGAAAGATAAGAGAAATACCTACATGTTTCCTGAAGAAGCCGAGATCTGTATCAATCTGTATCGGAGTGAAATTCCTTCTTCTTGCTTGAGATGTGATACTGTTCGTGACAATCAGAACATGCTCCCGTCTGCTGACAATTTTTGGAACTTTGGATGTTCAAAAGTATCGATCTTGGTTTCGTTGGAAGCTCAAAGAAATATCTGCAGCTCTCGTGAAGAGGTCAAGAACGAAATGGATCTCTATCAATGTCAAAATGCATCCGTAAGTTGGTGACGTGATGTCGTTCCTGACTGTCATACCTTTGTAGCTTCTGATGGCCATATATTGAGCTGATGGTGTCCGAATTGGATGAAACCGGTGTCTCATTAAACCTAATATCCATATAAACAAGTTTCATGAAGACATCGAATCCGAATTCGGCCAGTAACAGGGTCAAAGAAGCATAATACGCTAAATCTTCCGAATGCTACGAATTAAACGGACTTGTGAATGTTCAAAGCGAATACCCAAGCGCGTTAGCTCATTTAAGAAGCATCCAGTGAAGCTAATAGCGTCTTCTCAGAATACAGAACATTATGATGGGTGGAGTAGTAATTTTGAATGAAGTATTAAGATATTCAACGTCCAAGCTTGACCAAAAAATGAGGTACCATTTTCAATAAAGTTCTGAAGCGTCAAGTACCGTAATATAAGAATATAATAGCTTCAGCAACTCTATTAGAATAAAGAGACAAAAAGTGTGAATAAAGACAAAAGTAGAAAAGCGGCAACAGCAAAAACCCAGAAGATTGAAGTCAAGCGTCTGCAGCCGATAATCAAGCGTCCGAAACGTCGTATTTTGAGGTACGCTCGTCCTAACCAAGTGATCTAGGGTTTGTTAGAAAGATAAGAGAAATACCTGCATGTTTCCTGAAGAAGCCGAGATCTGTATCAATCTCTATCGGAGTGAAATTCCTTCTTCAAGCTTGAGATGTGATACTGTTCGTGGCAATCAGAACATGCGTCTGCTGACAATTTTTTTTGTTCAAAAGTATCGATCTTTGTATC
This sequence comes from Ammopiptanthus mongolicus, assembly GCA_039655645.1. NCBI lineage: Eukaryota > Viridiplantae > Streptophyta > Magnoliopsida > Fabales > Fabaceae > Ammopiptanthus > Ammopiptanthus mongolicus. The sequence goes on along the minus strand of CM077343.1, from coordinate 46,527,133 downwards.
GTTGGAAGGCTCAAAGAAATATCTGCAGCTTTCGTGATGAGGTCAAGAACGAAATCGATCTCTATCTTTGTCAAAATGCATCCTTAAGTTGGTGACGTGATGCCGTTCCTGACTGTCATACCTTTGTAGCGTCTGATGGCCATATATTGAGCTGATGGTGTTCGAATTGGATGAAACTGGTGTCTCACAAAAGCTAATATCAATATAAACAAGTTTCATGAAGACATCGAATCCTAATTCGGCCAATAACAGGGTCAAAGAAGCAAAATACGCTACATGGTCAGAATGCTACGAGTTAAACAGACTTTTGAATGTGCAAAGCGGATACCCAAGCACCTTAGCTCATTTAAGAAGCGTCCAGTGAAGCTAATCAAGCGTCTTCTCAGAATACAGAACATTGTGATGGGTGGAGAAGTAATTTTGATTGAAGTGTTAAGATATTCAACATCCAAACTTGACCAGAAAATGAGGTACCCTTTTCAATAAAGTTCTGAAGCATCAAGTACTGTAATATAAGAATATAAAAGCTTCAGCAACTCTAATAGAAGAAAGAAAAGAAAAACGTGAATAAAGACAAAAGTACAAAAGCGACAACAGCAAAAACACTGAAGATTGAAGTCAAGCGTCTGCTGCCGATAATCAAGCGCCCGAAACGTCGTATTTTAAGGTACGCTCGTCCTAATGAAGTGATCTTGGTTTTTTTAGAAAGATAAGAGAAATACCTACATGTTTCCTGAAGAAGCCGAGATCTGTATCAATCTGTATCGGAGTGAAATTCCTTCTTCTTGCTTGAGATGTGATACTGTTCGTGACAATCAGAACATGCTCCCGTCTGCTGACAATTTTTGGAACTTTGGATGTTCAAAAGTATCGATCTTGGTTTCGTTGGAAGCTCAAAGAAATATCTGCAGCTCTCGTGAAGAGGTCAAGAACGAAATGGATCTCTATCAATGTCAAACTGCATCCGTAAGTTGGTGACGTGATGTCGTTCCTGACTTTCATACCTTTGTAGCTTCTGATGGCCACATATTAAGCTGATGGTGTCCGAATTGGATGAAACCGGTGTCTCATTAAACCTAATATCCACTAAAAACAAGTTTCATGAAGACATCGAATCCGAATTCGGCCAGTAACAGGGTCAAAGAAGCATAATACGCTAAATCTTCCGAATGCTACGAATTAAACAGACTTGTGAATGTTCAAAGCGAATACCCAAGCGCGTTAGCTCATTTAAGAAGCATCCAGTGAAGCTAATAGCGTCTTCTCAGAATACAGAACATTATGATGGTGGAGTAGTAATTTTGAATGAAGTATTAAGATATTCAACGTCCAAGCTTGACCAAAAAATGAGGTACCATTTTCAATAAAGTTCTGAAGCATCAAGTACCGTAATATAAGAATATAATAGCTTCAGCAACTCTAATAGAATAAAGAGAAGAAAAGTGTGAATAAAGACAAAAGTAGAAAAGCGGCAACAGCAAAAACCCAGAAGATTGAAGTCAAGCGTCTGCTGCCGATAATCAAGCGTCCGAAACGTCGTATTTTGAGGTACGCTCGTCCTAACCAAGTGATCTAGGGTTTGTTAGAAAGATAAGAGAAATACCTGCATGTTTCCTGAAGAAGCCGAGATCTGTATCAATCTCTATCGGAGTGAAATTCCTTCTTCAAGCTTGAGATGTGATACTGTTCGTGGCAATCAGAACATGCTACCGTCTGCTAACAATTTCTGGAGTTTTGCGTGTTCAAAAGTATCGATCTTTGTATCGTTGGAAGGCTCAAAGAAATATCTGCAGCTTTCGTGATGAGGTCAAGAACGAAATCGATCTCTATCTTTGTCAAAATGCATCCTTAAGTTGGTGACGTGATGCCGTTCCTGACTGTCATAACTTTGTAGCGTCTGGTGGCCATATATTGAGCGGAAGGTGTTCGAATTGGATGAAACTGGTGTCTCACAAAAGCTAATATCAATATAAACAAGTTTCATGAAGACATCGAATCCTAATTCGGCCAATAACAGGGTCAAAGAAGCAAAATACGCTACATGGTCAGAATGCTACGAGTTAAACAGACTTTTGAATGTGCAAAGCGGATACCCAAGCACCTTAGCTCATTTAAGAAGCGTCCAGTGAAGCTAATCAAGCGTCTTCTCAGAATACAGAACATTGTGATGGGTGGAGAAGTAATTTTGATTGAAGTGTTAAGATATTCAACATCCAAACTTGACCAGAAAATGAGGTACCCTTTTCAATAAAGTTCTGAAGCATCAAGTACTGTAATATAAGAATATAAAAGCTTCAGCAACTCTAATAGAAGAAATAAAAGAAAAACGTGAATAAAGACAAAAGTCCAAAAGCGACAACAGCAAAAACACTGAAGATTGAAGCGTCTGCTGCCGATAATCAAGCGCCCGAAACGTCGTATTTTAAGGTACGCTCGTCCTATTGAAGTGATCTTGGTTTTTTTAGAAAGATAAGAGAAATACCTACATGTTTCCTGAAGAAGCCGAGATCTGTATCAATCTGTATCGGAGTGAAATTCCTTCTTCTTGCTTGAGATGTGATACTGTTCGTGACAATCAGAACATGCTCCCGTCTGCTGACAATTTTTGGAACTTTGGATGTTCAAAAGTATCGATCTTGGTTTCGTTGGAAGCTCAAAGAAATATCTGCAGCTCTCGTGAAGAGGTCAAGAACGAAATGGATCTCTATCAATGTCAAAATGCATCCGTAAGTTGGTGACGTGATGTCGTTCCTGACTGTCATACCTTTGTAGCTTCTGATGGCCATATATTGAGCTGATGGTGTCCGAATTGGATGAAACTGGTGTCTCATTAAACCTAATATCCATATAAACAAGTTTCATGAAGACATCGAATCCGAATTCGGCCAGTAACAGGGTCAAAGAAGCATAATACGCTAAATCTTCCGAATGCTACGAATTAAACGGACTTGTGAATGTTCAAAGCGAATACCCAAGCACGTTAGCTCATTTAAAAGCATCCTGGGAAGCTAATAGTGTCTTCTCAGAATACAGAACATTATGATGGTGGAGTAGTAATTGTGAATGAAGTATTAAGATATTCAACGTCCAAGCTTGACCAAAAAATGAGGTACCATTTTCAATAAAGTTCTGAAGCATCAAGTACCGTAATATAAGAATATAATAGCTTCAGCAACTCTAATAGAATAAAGGGAAGAAAAGTGTGAATAAAGACAAAACTAGAAAAGCGGCAACAGCGAAAACCCAGAAGATTGAAGTCAAGCGTCTGCTGCCGATAATCAAGCGTCCGAAACGTCGTATTTTGAGGTACGCTCGTCCTAACCAAGTGAACTAGGGTTTGTTAGAAAGATAAGAGAAATACCTGCATGTTTCCTGAAGAAGCCGACATCTGTATCAATCTCTATCGGAGTGAAATTCCTTCTTCAAGCTTGAGATATGATACTGTCCGTGGCAATCAGAACATGCTACCGTCTGCTAACAATTTCTGGAGTTTTGCATCTTCAAAAGTATCGATCTTTGTATCGTTGGAAGGCTCAAAGAAATATCTGCAGCTTTCGTGATGAGGTCAAGATCGAAATCGATCTCTATCTTTGTCAAAATGCATCCTTAAGTTGGTGACGTGATGTCGTTCCTGACTGTCATACCTTTTTTGCGTCTGATGGCCATATATTGAGCTGATGGTTTTCGAATTGGATGAAACTGGTGTCTCACAAAAGCTAATATCCATATAAACAAGTTTCATGAAGACATCGAATCCTAATTCGGCCAATAACAGGGTCAAAGAAGCAAAATACGCTACATGGTCAGAATGCTACGAGTTAAACAGACTTTTGAATGTGCAAAGCGGATACCCAAGCACCTTAGCTCATTTAAGAAGCATCCAGTGAAGCTAATAGCGTCTTCTCAGAATACAGAACATTATGATGGTTGGGGTAGTAATTTTGAATGATGTATTAAGATATTCAACGTCCAAGCTTGACCAAAAAATGAGGTACCATTTTCAATAAAGTTCTGAAGCATCAAGTACCGTAATATAAGAATATAATAGCTTCAGCAACTCTAATAGAATAAAGAGAAGAAAAGTGTTAATAAAGACAAAAGTAGAAAAGCGGTAACAGCAAAAACCCAGAAGATTGAAGTCAAGCGTCTGCTGCCGATAATCAAGCGTCCGAAACGTCGTATTTTAAGGTACGCTCGTCCTAACCAAGTGATCTAGGGTTTTTTAGAAAGATAAGAGAAATACTTGCATGTTTCCTGAAGAAGCCGAGATCTGTATCAATCTCTATCGGAGTGAAATTCCTTCTTCAAGCTTGAGATGTGATACTGTTCGTGGCAATCAGAACATGCTACCGTCCGCTAACAATTTCTGGAGTTTTGCGTGTTCAAAAGTATCGATCTTTGTATCGTTGGAAGGCTCAAAGAAATATCTACAGCTTTCGTGATGAGGTCAAAAACGAAATCGATCTCTATCTTTGTCAAAATGCATCCTTAAGTTGGTGACGTGATGCCGTTCCTGACTGTCATACTTTGTAGCGTCTGGTGGCCATATATTGAGCGGATGGTGTTCGAATTGGATGAAACTGGTGTCTCACAAAAGCTAATATCAATATAAACAAGTTTCATGAAGACATCGAATCCTAATTCGGCCAATAACAGGGTCAAAGAAGCAAAATACGCTACATGGTCAGAATGCTACGAGTTAAACAGACTTTTGAATGTGCAAAGCGGATACCCAAGCACCTTAGCTCATTTAAGAAGCGTCCAGTGAAGCTAATCAAGCGTCTTCTCAGAATACAGAACATTGTGATGGGTGGAGAAGTAATTTTGATTGAAGTGTTAAGATATTCAACATCCAAACTTGACCAGAAAATGAGGTACCCTTTTCAATAAAGTTCTGAAGCATCAAGTACTGTAATATAAGAATATAAAAGCTTCAGCAACTCTAATAGAAGAAAGAAAAGAAAAACGTGAATAAAGACAAAAGTACAAAAGCGACAACAGCAAAAACACTGAAGATTGAAGTCAAGCGTCTGCTGCCGATAATCAAGCGCCCGAAACGTCGTATTTTAAGGTACGCTCGTCCTAATGAAGTGATCTTGGTTTTTTTAGAAAGATAAGAGAAATACCTACATGTTTCCTGAAGAATCCGAGATCTGTATCAATCTCTATCGGAGTGAAATTCCTTCTTCTTGCTTGAGATGTGATACTGTTCGTGACAATCAGAACATGCTCCCGTCTGCTGACAATTTTTGGAACTTTGGATGTTCAAAAGTATCGATCTTGGTTTCGTTGGAAGCTCAAAGAAATATCTGCAGCTCTCGTTAAGAGGTCAAGAACGAAATGGATCTCTATCAATGTCAAAATGCAACCGTAAGTTGGTGACGTGATGTCGTTCCTGACTGTCATACCTTTGTAGCTTCTGATGGCCATATATTGAGCCGATGGTGTCCGAATTGGATGAAACTGGTGTCTCATTAAACCTAATATCTATATAAACAAGTTTCATGAAGACAACGAATCCGAATTCGGCCAGTAACAGGGCCAAAGAAGCATAATACGCTAAATCTTCTGAATGCTACGAGTTAAACAGACTTGTGAATGTTCAAAGTGAATACCCAAGCGCGTTAGCTCATTTAAAAGCATCCAGTGAAGCTAATAGTGTCTTCTTAGAATACAGAACATTATGATGGTGGAGTAGTAATTGTGAATGAAGTATTAAGATATTCAACGTCCAAGCTTGACCAAAAAATGAGGTACCATTTTCAATAAAGTTCTGAAGCATCAAGTACCGTAATATAAGAATATAATAGCTTCAGCAACTCTAATAGAATAAAGAGAAGAAAAGTGTGAATAAAGACAAAAGTAGAAAAGCGGCAACAGCAAAAACCCAGAAGATTGAAGTCAAGCGTCTGCTGCCGATAATCAAGCGTCCGAAACGTCGTATTTTGAGGTACGCTCGTCCTAACCAAGTGATCTAGGGTTTGTTAGAAAGATAAGAGAAATACCTGCATGTTTCCTGAAGAAGCCGAGATCTGTATCAATCTCTATCGGAGTGAAATTCCTTCTTCAAGCTTGAGATGTGATACTGTTCGTGGCAATCAGAACATGCTACCGTCTGCTAACAATTTCTGGAGTTTTGCGTGTTCAAAAGTATCGATCTTTGTATCGTTGGAAGGCTCAAAGAAATATCTGCAGCTTTCGTGATGAGGTCAGAACGAAATCGATCTCTATCTTTGTCAAAATGCATCCTTAAGTTGGTGACGTGATGCCGTTCCTGACTGTCATACCTTTTTTGCGTCTGATGGCCATATATTGAGCTGATGGTGTTCGAATTGGATGAAACTGGTGTCTCACAAAAGCTAATATCCATATAAACAAGTTTCATGAAGACATCGAATCCTAATTCGGCCAATAACAGGGTCAAAGAAGCAAAATACGCTACATGGTCAGAATGCTACGAGTTAAACAGACTTTTGAATGTGCAAAGCAGATACCCAAGCACCTTAGCTCATTTAAGAAGCGTCCAGTGAAGCTAATCAAGCGTCTTCTCAGAATACAGAACATTGTGATGGGTGGAGAAGTAATTCTGATTGAAGTGTTAATATATTCAACATCCAAACTTGACCAGAAAATGAGGTACCCTTTTCAATAAAGTTCTGAAGCATCAAGTACTGTAATATAAGAATATAAAAGCTTCAGCAACTCTAATAGAAGAAAGAAAAGAAAAACGTGAATAAAGACAAAAGTACAAAAGCTGCAACAGCAAAAACACTGAAGATTGAAGTCAAGCGTCTGCTGCCGATAATCAAGCGCCCAAAACGTCGTATTTTAAGGTACGCTCGTCCTAATGAAGTGATCTTGGTTTTTTTAGAAGGATAAGAGAAATACCTTCTTGTTTCCTGAAGAAGCCGAGATCTGTATCAATCTGTATCGGAGTGAAATTCCTTCTTCTAGCTTGACATGTGATACTGTTCGTGACAATCAGAACATGCTCCCGTCTGCTGACAATTTTTGGAACTTTGGATGTTCAAAAGTATCGATCTTGGTTTCGTTGGAAGTTCAAAGAAATATCTGCAGCTCTCGTGAAGAGGTCAAGAACGAAATGGATCTCTATCAATGTCAAAATGCAACCGTAAGTTGGTGACGTGATGTCGTTCCTGACTGTCATACCTTTGCAGCTTCTGATGGCCATATATTGAGCTGATGGTGTCCGAATTGGACGAAACTAGTGTCTCATTAAACCTAATATCCATATAAACTAGTTTCATGAAGACAACGAATCCGAATTCGGTCAGTAACAGGGTCAAAGAAGCATAATACGCTAAATCTTCCGAATGCTACGAATTAAACAGACTTGTGAATGTTCAAAGCAAATACCCAAGCGCGTTAGCTCATTTAAAAGCATCTAGTGAAGCTAATAGTTTCTTTTCAGAATACAGAACATTATGATGGTGGAGTAGTAATTGTGAATGAAGTATTAAGATATTCAACGTCCAAGCTTGACCAAAAAATGAGGTTCCATTTTCAATAAAGTTCTGAAGCATCAAGTACCGTAATATAAGAATATAATAGCTTCAGCAACTCTAATAGAATAAAGAGAAGAAAAGTGTGAATAAAGACAAAAGTAGAAAAGCGGCAACAACAAAAACCCAGAAGATTGAAGTCAAGCGTCTGCTGCCGATAATCAAGCGTCCGAAACGTTGTATTTTGAGGTACTCTCGTCCTAACCAAGTGATCTAGGGTTTGTTAGAAAGATAAGAGAAATACCTGCATGTTTCCTGAAGAAGCCGAGATCTGTATCAATCTCTATCGGAGTGAAATTCCTTCTTCAAGCTTGAGATGTGATACTGTTCGTGGCAATCAGAACATGCTACCGTCTGCTAACAATTTCTGGAGTTTTGCGTGTTCAAAAGTATCGATCTTTGTATCGTTGGAAGGCTCAAAGAAATATCTGCAGCTTTCGTGATGAGGTCAAGAACGAAATCAATCTCTATCTTTGTCAAAATGCATCCTTAAGTTGGTGACGTGATGCCGTTCCTGACGGTCATACCTTTGTACCGTCTGATGGCCATATATTGAGCTGATGGTGTTCGAATTGGATGAAACTGGTGTCTCACAAAAGCTAATATCCATATAAACAAGTTTCATGAAGACATCGAATCCTAATTCGGCCAATAACAGGGTCAAAGAAGCAAAATACGCTACATGGTCAGAATGCTACGAGTTAAACAGACTTTTGAATGTGCAAAGCGGATACCCAAGCACCTTAGCTCATTTAAAAAGCGTCCAGTGAAGCTAATCAAGCGTCTTCTCAGAATACAGAACATTGTGATGGGTGGAGAAGTAATTTTGATTGAAGTGTTAAGATATTCAACATCCAAACTTGACCGGAAAATGAGGTACCCTTTTCAGTAAAGTTCTGAAGCATCAATTACTGTAATATAAGAATATAAAAGCTTCAGCAACTCTAATAGAAGAAAGAGAAGAAAAACGTGAATAAAGACAAAAGTACAAAAGCTGCAACAGCAAAAACACTGAAGATTGAAGTCAAGCGTCTGCTGCCGATAATCAAGCGCCCGAAACGTCGTATTTTGAGGTACGCTCGTCCTAATGAAGTGATCTTGGTTTTTTTAGAAAGATAAGAGAAATACCTACATGTTTCCTGAAGAAGCCGAGATCTGTATCAATCTCTATCGGAGTGAAATTCCTTCTTCTAGCTTGAGATGTGATACTGTTCGTGACAATCAGAACATGCATCCGTCTGCTGACAATTTCTGCAGCTTTGGGTGTTCAAAAGTATCGATCTTGGTATCGTTGGAAGCTCAAAGAAATATCTGCATCTCTCGTGAAAGGTCAAGAATGAAATCGATCTCTATCTTTGTCAAAATGCATCCGTAAGTTGGTGACGTGATGACATTCCTGACTATCTGATGGCCATATATTGAGCTGATGGTGTTCAAATTGGATGAAATCGGTGTCTCACTAAAGCTAATATCCATATAAACAAGTTTCATGAAGACATTCAATCCAAATTCGGCCAGTAACAGGGTCAAAGACGCATAATACGCTAAATGGTCAGAATGCTATGAGTTAAACGGACTTTTGAATGTTCAAAGCGGATACCAAAGCGCCTTAGCTCATTTAACAAGCGGCCAGTGAAGGTAATCAAGCGTCTTCTCAGAGTACAAAACATTATGATTGGTGGAGAGGTAATTTTGATTGAAGTATTAAGATATTCAACGTCCAAGCTTGACCAAAAAATGAGGTACCCTTTTTAATAAAGTTCTGAAGCATCAAGTACTATAATATAAGAATATAAAAACTTCAAGAACTCTAATAGAAGAAAGAGAAGAAAAGCGTGAATAAAGACAAAAGTACAAAAGCGGCAACAGCAAAAACACTAAGATTGAAGTCAAGCGTCTGCTGCCGATAATCAAGCGTCCGAAACGTCGTATTTTGTGGTACGCTCGTCCTAATGAAGTGATCTTGGTTTTATTAGAAGATAAGAGAAATACCTACATGTTTCTTGAAGAAGCCGAGATCTGTATCAATCTCTATCGGAGTGAAATTCCTTCTTCAAGCTTGAGATGTGGTACTGTTCGTGGCAATCAGAACATGCAACCATCTGCTGACAATTTTTGGAGTTTTGCAAGTTCAAAAGTATCGATCTTGGCTTTGTTGGAAGGCTCAAAAAAATATCTGCAGCTCTCGTGAAGAGGTCAAGAACGAAATCGATCTCTATCTTTGTCAAAATGCATCCGTAAGTTGGTGACGTGATGCCGTTCCTGACTATCACACCTTTGTAGCGTCTGATGGCCATATATAGAGCTTATGGTGTTCGAATTGGATTAAACCTGGTGTCTCATTAAAGCTAATATCCATATAAACAAGTTTCATGAAGACATCGAATCCAAATTCGGCCAGTAACAGGGTCAAAGAAGCATAATACGCTAAATGGTAAGAATGCTACGAGTTAAACAGACATGTGAATGTGCAAAGCGGATACCCAAGCGCCTTAGCTCATTTGAGAAGCGTCCAGTGAAGCTAATCAAGCGTCTTCTCAGAATACAGAACATTATGATGGGTGGAGAATTAATTTTGAATGAAGTATTAATATATTCAAAGTCCAAGCTGGACCAGAAAATGAGGTACCCTTTTCAATAAAGTTCTGAAGCATCAAGTACTGTAATATAAGAATATAAAAGCTTCAGCAACTCTAATAGAAGAAAGAGAATAAAAGCGTGATTAAAGACAAAAGTACAAAAGCCACAACAGCAAAAACACTTAAGATTGAAGTCAAGCGTCTGCTGCCGATAATCAAGCGTCCGAAACGTCTTATTTTGAGGTACGAATGAAGTGATCTTGGTTTTTTAAAAAGATAAGAGAAATACCTACATGTTTCCTGAAGAAGCCGAGATCTGTATCAATCTCTATCGGAGTGAAATTCCTTCTTCAAGCTTGAGATGTGATACTGTTCGTGGCAATCAGAACATGCAACCGTCTGCTGACAATTTCTGGAGCTTTGCGTGTTCAAAAGTATCGATCTTGGTATCGTTGGAAGGCTCAAAAAAATATCTGCAGCTCTCGTGAAGAGGTCAAGAACGAAATCGATCTCTATCTTTGTCAAAATGCATCCGTAAGTTGGTGACATGATGCCGTTCCTGACTGTCATACCTTTGTAGCGTCTGATGGCCATATATTGAGCTGATGGTGTTCGAATTAGATGAAACCGGTGTCTCATTAAAGCTAATATCCATATAAACAAGTTTCATGCAGACATCGAATCCTAATTCGGCCAGTAACAGGGTCAAAGAAGCATAATACGCTAAATGGTCAGAATGCTACGAGTTAAACAGACTTGTGAATGTGCAAAGCGGATAACCAAGCGCCTTAGCTCTTTTAAGAAGCATCCAGTGAAGCTAATCAAGCGTCTTCTCAGAATACGGAACATTGTGATGGGTGGAGAAGTAATTTTGATTGAAGTGTTAAGATATTCAACATCCAAACTTGACCAGAAAATGAGGTACCCTTTTCAATAAAGTTCGGAAGCATCAATTACTGTAATATAAGAATATAAAAGCTTCAGCAACTCTAATAGAAGAAAGAGAAGAAAAACGTGAATAAAGACAAAAGTACAAAAGCTGCTACAGCAAAAACACTGAAGATTGAAGTCAAGTGTCTGCTGCCGATAATCAAGCGCCCGGAACGTTGTATTTTGAGGTACGCTCGTCCTAATGAAGTGATCTTGGTTTTTTTAGAAAGATAAGAGAAATACCTACATATTTCCTGAAGAAGCCGAGATCTGTATCAATCTCTATCGGAGTGAAATTCCTTCTTCTAGCTTGAGATGTGATACTGTTCGTGACAATCAGAACATGCATCCGTCTGCTGACAATTTCTGCAACTTTGGGTGTTCAAAAGTATCTTTCTTGGTATTGTTGGAAGCTCGAAGAAATATCTGCAGCTCTCGTGAAAGGTCAAGAATGAAATCGATCTCTATCTTTGTCAAAATGCATCCGTAAGTTGGTGACGTGATGCCGTTCCTGACTGTCTGATGGCCATATATTGAGCTGATGGTGTTCAAATTGGATGAAATCGGTGTCTCATTAAAGCTAATATCCATATAAAAAAGTTTCATGAAGACATTCAATCCAAATTCGGCCAGTAACAGGGTCAAAGACGCATAATACGCTAAATGGTCAGAATGCTATGAGTTAAACGGACTTTTGAATGTTCAAAGCGGATACCCAAGCGCCTTAGCTCATTTAACAAGCGGCCAGTGAAGGTAATCAAGCGTCTTCTCAGAGTACAAAACATTATGATTGGTGGAGAGGTAATTTTGATTGAAGTATTAAGATATTCAACGTCCAAGCTTGACCAGAAAATGAGGTACCCTTTTCAATAAAGTTCTGAAGCATCAAGTACTGTAATATAAGAATATAAAAACTTCAGGAACTCTAATAGAAGAAAGAGAAGAAAAGCGTGAATAAAGACAAAAGTACAAAATCGGCAACAGCAAAAACACTAAGGATTGAAGTCAAGCGTCTGCTACCGATAATCAAGCGTCCGAAATTTCGTATTTTGTGGTACGCTCATCCTAATGAAGTGATCTTGGTTTTATTAGGAAGATAAGAGAAATACCTACATGTTTCTTGAAGAAGCCGAGATATGTATCAATCTCTATCGGAGTGAAATTCCTTCTTCAAGCTTGAGATGTGGTACTGTTCGTGGCAATCAGAACATGCAACCATCTGCTGACAATTTTTGGAGTTTTGCAAGTTCAAAAGTATCGATCTTGGCTTTGTTGGAAGGCTCAAAAAAATATCTGCAGCTCTCGTGAAGAGGTCAAGAACGAAATCGATCTCTATCTTTGTCAAAATGCATCCGTAAGTTGGTGACGTGATGCCGTTCTTGACTGTCATACCTTTGCAGCGTCTGATGGCCATATATAGAGCTTATGGTGTTCGAATTGGACTAAACCGGCGTCTCATTAAAGCGAATATCCATATAAACAAGTTTCATGAAGACATCGAATCCAAATTCGGCCAGTAACAGGGTCAAAGAAGCGTAATACGCTAAATGGTAAGAATGCTACGAGCTAAACAGACATGTGAATGTGCAAAGCGGATACCCAAGCGCCTTAGCTCATTTGAGAAGCGTCCAGTGAAGCCAATCAAGCCTCTTCTCAGAATACAGAACATTATGATGGGTGGAGAATTATTTTTGAATGAAGTATTAATATATTCAAAGTCCAAGCTGGACCAGAAAATTAGGTACCCTTTTCAATAAAGTTTTGAAGCATCAAGTACTGTAATATAAGAATATAAAAGCTTCAGCAACTCTAATAGAAGAAAGAGAATAAAAGCGTGATTAAAGACAAAAGTACAAAAGCCACAACAGCAAAAACACTTAAGATTGAAGTCAAGCGTCTGCTGCCGATAATCAAGCGTCCGAAACGTCTTATTTTGAGGTACGAATGAAGTGATCTTGGTTTACTTAAAAAGATGAGAGAAATACCTACATGTTTTTTGAAGAAGCCGAGATCTGTATCAATCTCTATCGGAGTGAAATTTCTTCTTCAAGCCTGAGATGTGATACTGTTCGTGGCAATCAGAACATGCAACCGTCTGCTGACAATTTCTGGAGCTTTGCGTGTTCAAAAGTATCGATCTTGGTATCGTTGGAAGGCTCAAAAAAATATCTGCAGCTCTCGTGAAGAGGTGAAGAACGAAATCGATCTCTATCTTTGTCAAAATGCTTCCATAAGTTGGCGACATGATGCCGTTCCTGACTGTCCTACCTTTGTAGCCTCTGATGGCCATATATTGAGCTGATGGTGTTCGAATTAGATGAAACCGGTGTCTCATTAAAGCTAATATCCATATAAACAAGTTTGATGCAGACATCGAATCCTAATTCGGCCAGTAACAGGGTCAAAGAAGCATAATATGCTAAGTGGTCAGAATGCTACGAGTTTAACAAACTTGTGAATGAGCAAAGCGGATAACCAAGCGCCATAGCTCTTTTAAGAATCATCCAGTGAAGCTAATCAAGCGTCTTCTCAGAATACGGAACATTGTGATGGGTGGAGAAGTAATTTTGATTGAAGTGTTAAGATATTCAACATCCAAACTTGACCAGAAAATGAGGTACCCTTTTCAATAAAGTTCTGAAGCATCAATTACTGTAATATAAGAATATAAAAGCTTCAGCAACTCTAATAGAAGAAAGAGAAGAAAAACGTGAATAAAGACAAAAGTACAAAAGCTGCAACAGCAAAAACACTGAAGATTGAAGTCAAGCGTCTGCTGCCGATAATCAAGCGCCCGAAACGTCGTATTTTGAGGTACGCTCGTCCTAATGAAGTGATCTTGGTTTTTTTAGAAAGATAAGAGAAATACCTACATGTTTCCTGAAAAAGCCGAGATCTGTATCAATCTCTATCGGAGTGAAATTCCTTCTTCTAGCTTGAGATGTGATACTGTTCGTGACAATCAGAACATGCATCCGTCTGCTGACAATTTCTGCAACTTTGGGTGTTCAAAAGTATCGATCTTGGTATTGTTGGAAGCTCAAAGAAATATCTGCAGCTCTCGTGAAAGGTCAAGAATGAAATCGATCTCTATCTTTGTCAAAATGCATCCGTAAGTTGGTGACGTGATGCCGTTCCTGACTGTCTGATGGCCATATATTGAGCTGATGGTGTTCAAATTGGATGAAATCGGTGTCTCATTAAAGCTAATATCCATATAAAAAGTTTCATGAAGACATCAATCCAAATTCGGCCAGTAACAGGGTCAAAGAAGCATAATACGCTAAATGGTCAGAATGCTACGAGTTAAACAGACTTGTGAATGTTCAAAGCGGATACCCAAGCGCCTTAGCTCATTTAACAAGCGGCCAGTGAAGCTAATCAAGCGTCTTCTCAGAGTACAAAACATTATGATTGGTGGAGAGGTAATTTTGATTGAAGTATTAAGATATTCAACGTCCAAGCTTGACCAGAAAATGAGGTACCCTTTTCAATAAAGTTCTGAAGCATCAAGTACTGTAATATAAGAATATAAAAACTTCAGGAACTCTAATAGAAGAAAGAGAAGAAAAGCGTGAATAAAGACAAAAGTACAAAATCGGCAACAGCAAAAACACTAAGGATTGAAGTCAAGCGTCTGCTACCGATAATCAAGCGTCCGAAATTTCGTATTTTGTGGTACGCTCATCCTAATGAAGTGATCTTGGTTTTATTAGGAAGATAAGAGAAATACCTACATGTTTCTTGAAGAAGCCGAGATATGTATCAATCTCTATCGGAGTGAAATTCCTCCTTCAAGCTTGAGATGTGATACTGTTCGTGGCAATCAGAACATGCAACCATCTGCTGACAATTTCTGGAGTTTTTCAAGTTCAAAAGTATCGATCTTGGCTTTGTTGGAAGGCTCAAAAAAATATCTGCAGCTCTCGTGAAGAGGTCAAGAACGAAATAGATCTCTATCTTTGTCAAAATGCATCCGTAAGTTGGTGACGTGATGCCGTTCTTGACTGTCACACCTTTGTAGCGTCTGATGGCCATATATAGAGCTTATGGTGTTCGAATTGGATTAAACCCGGCGTCTTATTAAAGCGAATATCCATATAAACAAGTTTCATGAAGACATCGAATCCAAATTCGGCCAGTAACAGGGTCAACGAAGCGTAATACGCTAAATGGTAAGAATGCTACGAGCTAAACAGACATGTGAATGTGCAAAGCGGATACCCAAGCGCCTTAGCTCATTTGAGAAGCGTCCAGTGAGGCCAATCAAGCGTCTTCTCAGAATACAGAACATTATGATGGGTGGAGAATTATTTTTGAATGAAGTATTAATATATTCAAAGTCCAAGCTGGACCAGAAAATTAGGTACCCTTTTCAATAAAGTTCTGAAGCATCAAGTACTGTAATATAAGAATATAAAAGCTTCAGCAACTCTAATAGAAGAAAGAGAATAAAAGCGTGATTAAAGACAAAAGTACAAAAGCCGCAACAACAAAAACACTTAAGATTGAAGTCAAGCGTCTGCTGCCGATAATCAAGCGTCCGAAACGTCTTATTTTGAGGTACGAATGAAGTGATCTTGGTTTACTTAAAAAGATGAGAGAAATACCTACATGTTTCCTGAAGAAGCCGAAATCTGTATCGATCTCTATCGGAGTGAAATTTCTTCTTCAAGCCTGAGATGTGATACTGTTCGTGGCAATCAGAACATGCAACCGTCTGCTGACAATTTCTGGATCTTTGCGTGTTCAAAAGTATCGATCTTGGAATCGTTGGAAGGCTCAAAAAAATATCTGCAGCTCTCGTGAAGAGGTGAAGAACGAAATCGATCTCTATCTTTGTCAAAATGCATCCGTAAGTTGGCGACATGATGCCGTTCCTGACTGTCCTACCTTTGTAGCGTCTGATGGCCATATATTGAGCTGATGGTGTTCGAATTAGATGAAACCGGTGTCTCATTAAAGCTAATATCCATATAAACAAGTTTGATGCAGACATCGAATCCTAATTCGGCCAGTAACAGGGTCAAAGAAGCATAATATGCTAAGTGGTCAGAATGCTACGAGTTAAACAGACTTGTGAAAGAGCAAAGCCGATAACCAAGCGCCTTAGCTCTTTCAAGAATCATCCAGTGAAGCTAATCAAGCATCTACTCAGAATACAGAACATTATGATGGGTGGAGAAGTATTATTGAATGAAGTATTAATATATTCAAAGTCCAAGCTTGACCAGAAAATGAGGTACCCTTTTCAATAAAGTTATGAAGCATCAAGTACTATAATATAAGAATATAAAAGCTTCAGCAACTCTAATAGAAGAAAGAGAATAAAAGCGTGAATAAAGACAAAAGTACAAAAGCTGCAACAGCAAAAACACTAAAGATTGAAGTCAAGCGTCTGCTGCCGATAATAAAGCGTCTGAAACGTCGTATTTTGAGGTACGCTCGTCCTAATGAAGTGATCTTGGACTTTTTAGAAAGATAAGAGATATACCTACATGTTTCCGGAGAAGCCGAGATCTGTATCAATCTCTATCGGAGTGAAATTCGTTTTCTAGCTTGAGATGTGATACTGTTCGTCACAATCAGAACATGCACCCGTCTGCAGACAATTTCTGGAACTTTGGGTGTTCAAAAGTATCGATCTGTGTATCGTTGGACGGCTCCAAGAAATATCTGCAGTCTCGTGAAGAGGTCAAGAACGAAATAGATCTCTATCTTTGTCAAAATACATCCGTAAGTTGGTGACGTGATGCCGTTCCTGACTATCATACCTTTGTAGCGTCTGTTGGCCATATATTGAGCTGATGGTGTTCGAATAGGATGAAAACGGTGTCACATTAAAGTTAATATCCATATAAACAAGTTTCATGACGACATCGAATCCTAATTCGGCCAGTAACAGGGTCAAAGACGCATAATACGCGAAATGGTGAGAATGCTAGGAGTTAAACAGACTTGTGAATGTTCAAAGCGGATACCCAAGCGCCTTAGCTCATTTAAAAAGCGTCCAGCGAAGCCAATCAAGCATTTTCTCAGAATACAGAACAATACGATGGGTGGAGAAGTATTTTTCAATGAAGTATTAAGATGTTCAAAGTCCAAGCTTGACCAAAAAATGAGGTACCCTTTTCAATAGAGTTCTGAAGCATCAAGCACTGTAATTTAAGAATATAAAAGCTTCAGCAATTCTAATAGAAGAAAGAGAAAAAAAGCGTGAATAAAGACAAAAGTACTAAAGCTGCAACAGCAAAAACATAGAAGATTGAAGTCAAGAGTCTGCTGTCGATAATCAAGCGTCCGAATTGAATGAAACCGGTGTCTCATTAAAGCTAATATCCATATAAACAAGTTTCATGCAGACATCAAATCCGAATTCGGCCAGTAACAGGGTCAAAGAAGCAAAATATGCTAAATGGTCAGAATGCTACAAGTTAAACAAACTTGTGAATGAGCAAAGCGGATAACCAAGCGCCTTAGCTCTTTTAAGAATCGTCAAGTGAAGCTAATCAAGCATCTACTCAGAATACCGAACGTTATGATGGGTGGAGAAGAAATTTTGAATGAAGTATTAAGGTATACAACGTCCAAGCTTGACCAGAAAATGAGGTACCCTTTTCAATGAAGTTTGGAAGCATCAAGTACTGTAATATAAGAATAAAAAAGCTTCAGCAACTCCAATAGAAGAAAGAGAAGAAAAGCGTGAATAAAGACAAAAGTTCAAAAGTTGCACAGCAAAAACACTGAAGATTGAAGTCAAGCGTCCGAAACGTCGTATTTTGAGGTATGCTCGTCCTAATCAAGTGATCTTGGATTTTTTAGAAAGATAAGAGAAATAACTACATGTTTCTTGAAGAAGCCGAGATCTGTATCAATCTCTATCGGAGTGAAATTCCTTCTTCAAGCCTGAGATGTGATACTGTTCGTGGCAATCAGAACATGCAACCGTCTGCTGACAATTTCTGGAGCTTTGCGTGTTCAAAAGTATTGATCTTGGTATCGTTGGAAGGCTCAAAAAAATATCTGCAGCTCTCGTGAAGAGGTCAAGAACGAAATCGATCTCTATCGTTGTCAAAATGCATCCGTAAGTTGGTGACGTGATGCCGTTCCTGACTGTCATACCTTTGTAGCGTCTGATGGCCATATATAGAGCTGATGGTATTCGAATTGGATTAAACCAGCGTCTCATTAAAGCGAATATCCATATAAACAAGTCTCATGAAGACATTGAATCCAAATTCGGCCAGTAACAGGGTCAAAGCGCAATACGCTAAATGGTCATAATGCTACGAGTTAAACCGACATGTGAATGTGCAAAGCGGATACCCAAGCGTCTTAACTCATTTGAAAAGCGTCCAGTGAAGCCAATCAAGCATCTTCTCAGAATACCGAACATTATGATGGATGGAGAAGTATTTTTGAATGAAGTATTAATATATTCAAAGCCCAAGCTTGACCAGAAAATCAGGTACACTTTTCAATAAAGTTCTGAAGCATCTAATACTGTAATATAAGAATATAAAAGCTTCAGCAACTCCAATAGAAGAAAGAGAATAAAAGCGTGAATAAAGACAAAAGTACAAAAGCTGCAACAGCAAAAACACTGAAGATTGAAGTCAAGCGTCTGCTGTCGATAATCAAGCGTCCGAAAAGTCGTATTTTGAGGTACGCTCGTCCTAATGAAGTGATCTTGGATTTTTTAGAAAGATAAGAGAAATACCTACATGTTTCCTGAAGAAGCCGAGATCTATATCAATCTCTATCGGAGTGAAATTCCTTCTTCTATCTTGAGATGTGATACTGTTCGTGACAATCAGAACATGCACCCGTCTGCTGGCAATTTCTGGAACTTTGGGTGTTCAAAAGTATCGATCTTGGTATTGTTGGAAGTTTTAAACAAATATCTGCAGCTCTCGTGAAGAGGTCAAGAACGAAATAGATCTCTATCTTTGTCAAAATGCATCCGTAAGTTGGTGACGTGATGCCGTTCCTGACTGTCATACCTTTGTAGCATCTGATAGCCATATATAGAGCTGATGGTATTCGAATTGGATTAAACCAGTGTCTCATTAAAGCGAATATCCATATAAACAAGTTTCATGAAGACATCGAATCCAAATTCGGCCAGTAACAGGGTCAAAGAAGCATAATACGCTAAATGGTCAGAATGCTACGAGTTAAACAAACATGTGAATGTGCAAAGCGGATACCCAAGCGCCTTAGCTCATTTAAGAAGCGTCCAGTGAAGCCAATCAAGCGTCTTCTCAGAATACAGTACATTATGATGGGTGGAGAATTATTTTTGAATGAAGTATTAATATATTCAAAGTCCAAGCTTGACCAGAAAATGAGGTACCCTTTTCAATAAAGTTCTGAAGCATCAAGTACTGTAATATAAGAATATAAAAGCTTCAGCAACTCTAATAGAAGAAAGAGAATAAAAGCGTGAATAAAGACAAAAGTAAAAAGCTGCAACAGCAAAAACACTTCAGATTAAAGTCAAGCGTCTGCTGCCGATAATCAAGCTTCCGAAACGTCTTTTTTTGAGGTACGAATGAAGTGATCTTGGTTTACTTATAAAGATAAGAGAAATACCTACATGTTTCCTGAAGAAGCCGAGATCTCTATCAATCTCTATCGGAGTGAAATTTCTTCTTCAAGCCTGAGATGTGATACTGTTCGTGGCAATCAGAACATGCAACCGTCTGCTGACAATTTCTGGAGCTTTGCGTGTTCAAAAGTATCGATCTTGGTATCGTTGGAAGGCTCAAAAAAATATCTGCAGCTCTCGTGAAGAGGTCAAGAACGAAATCGATCTCTATCTTTGTCAAAATGCATCCGTAAGTTGGTGACGTGATGCCGTTCCTGACTGTCATACCTTTGTAGCGTCTGATGGCCATATATTGAGCTGATGGTGTTCGAATTAGATGAAACCGGTGTCTCATTAAAGCTAATATCCATATAAACAAGTTTCATGAAGACATCGAATCCAAATTCGGCCAGTAACAGGGTCAAAGAAGCATAATACGCTAAATGGTCAGAATGCTACGAGTTAAACAGACTTGTGAATGTGCAAAGCGGATAACAAGCGCCTTAGCTCTTTTAAGAATCGTCCAGTGAAGCTAATCAAGCATCTATTCAGAATACAGAACATTATGATGGGTGGAGAAGTATTTTTGAATGAAGTATTAATATATTCAAAGTCCAAGCTTGACCAGAAAATGAGGTACCCTTTTCAATAAAGTTCTGAAGCATCAAGTACTGTAATATAAGAATATAAAAGCTTCAGCAACTCTAATAGAAGAAAGAGAATAAAAGCGTGAATAAAGACAAAAGTACAAAAGCTGCAACAGCAAAAACACTGAAGATTGAAGTCAAGCGTCTGCTGCCGATAATCAAGCGTCCGAAACGTCGTATTTTGAGGTACGCTCGTCCTAATGAAGTGATCTTGGATTTTTTAGAAAGATAAGAGAAATACCTACATGTTTCCTGAAGAAGCCGAGATCTATATCAATCTCTATCGGAGTGAAATTCCTTTTCTAGCTTGAGATGTGATACTGTTCGTGACAATCAGAACATGCACCCGTCTGCTGACAATTTCTGGAACTTTGGGTGTTCAAAAGTATCGATCTTGTATCGTTGGAAGGCTCAAAGAAATATCTGCAGCTCTCGTGAAGAGGTCAAGAACGAAATCGATCTCTATCTTTGTCAAAATGCATCCGTAAGTTGGTGACGTGATGCCGTTCCTGACTGTCATACCTTTGTAGCGTCTGATGGCCATATATTGAGCTGATGGTGTTCGAATTGGATGAAATCGATGTCTCATTAAAGCTAATATCCATATAAACAAGTTTCATGAAGACATCGAATCTAAATTCGCCAGTAACAGGGCCAAAGAAGCATAATACGCTAAATGGTCAGAATGCTACGAGTTAAACAGACATGTGAATGTGCAAAGCGGATACCCAAGCGCCTTAGCTCATTTAAGAAGCGTCCAGTGAAGCCAATCAAGCGTCTTCTCAGAATACAGAACATTATGATGGGTGGAGAAGTAATTTTGAATGAAGTATTAAGATATTCAACGTCCAAGCTTGACCAGAAAATGAGGTACCCTTTTCAATAAAGTTCTGAAGCATCAAGTACTGTAATATAAGAATATAAAAGCTTCAGCAACTCTAATAGAAGAAAGAGAAGAAAAGCGTGAATAAAGACAAAAGTACAAAAGCTGCAACAGCAAAAACACTGAAGATTGAAGTCAAGCGTCTGCTGCCGATAATCAAGCGTCCGAAACGTCGTATTTTGAGGTACGCTCGTCCTAATGAAGTGATCTTGGTTTTTTTAGAAAGATAAGAGAAATACCTACATGTTTCCTGAAGAAGCCGAGATCTGTATCAATCTCTATCGGAGTGAAATTCCTTCTTCTAGCTTGAGATGTGATACTGTTCGTGACAATCAGAACATGCAACCGTCTGCTGACAATTTCTGCAGCTTTGGGTGTTCAAAAGTATCGATCTTGGTATCGTTGGAAGGCTCAAAGAAATATCTGCAGCTCTCGTGAAAAGGTCAAGAATGAAATCGATCTCTATCTTTGTCAAAATGCATCCGTAAGTTGGTGACGTGATGCCGTTCCTGACTGTCATAACTTTGTAGTGTCTGATGGCCATATATTGAGCTGATGGTGTTCGAATTGGATGAAATTGGTGTCTCATTAAAGCTAATATCCATATAAACAAGTTTCATGAAGACATCGAATCCAAATTCGGCCAGTAACAGGGTCAAAGAAGCATAATACGCTAAATGGTCAGAATGCTACGAGTTAAACAGATTTGTGAATGTGCAAAGCGGATACCCAAGCGCCTTAGCTCATTTAAGAAGCATCCAGTGAAGCTAATCAAGCGTCTTCTCAGAATACAGAACATTATGATGGGTGGAGAAGTAATTTTGAATGAAGTATTAAGATATTCAACGTCCAAGCTTGACCAGAAAATGAGGTACCCTTTTCAATAAAGTTCTGAAGCATCAAGTACTGTAATATAAGAATATAAAAGCTTCAGCAACTCTAATAGAAGAAAGAGAATAAAAGCGTGAATAAAGACAAAAGTACAAATACAGCAACAGCAAAAACACTGAAGATTGAAGTCAAGCGTCTGCTGCCGATAATCAAGCGTCCGAAACGTCGTATTTTGAGGTACGCTCGTCCTAATGAAGTGATCTTGGTTTTTTTTAAAAGTAAGAGAAATACCTACATGTTTCCTAAAGAAGCCGAGATCTGTATCAATCTCTATCGGAGTGAAATTCCTTCTTCAAGCTTGAGATGTGATACTGTTCGTGACAATCAGAACATGCAACCGTCTGCTGACAATTTTTGGAGCTTTGGGTGTTCAAAAGTATCGATCTTGGTATCGTTGGAAGGCTCAAAAAATATCTGCAGCTCTCGTGAAGAGGTCAAGAACGAAATCGATCTCTATCTTTGTCAAAATGCATCCGTAAGTTGGTGACGTGATGCCGTTCCTGACTGTCATACCTTTGTAGCGTCTGATGGCCATATATTGAGCTGATGGTGTCGAATTGGATGAAACCGTTGTCTCATTAAAGCTAATATCCATATAAACAAGTTTCATGAAGACATCGAATCCAAATTCGGCCAGTAACAGGGTCAAAGAAGCATAATACGCTAATGGTCAGAATGCTACGAGTTAAACAGACTTGTGAATGTGCAAAGCGGATAACAAAGCGCCTTAGCTCCTTTAAGAAGCGTCCAGTGAAGCTAATCAAGCGTCTTCTCAGAATACAGAACATTATGATGGGTGGAGAAGTAATTTTGGATGAAGAATTAAGATATTCAACATCCAAGCTTGACCAGAAAATAAGGTACCCTTTTCAATAAAGTTTTGAAGCATCAAGTACCGTAATATAAGAATATAAAAGCTTCAGCAACTCTAATAGAAGAAAGAGAAGAAAAGCGTGAATAAAGACAAAAGTACAAAAGCGACAACAGCAAAAACCCCGAAGATTGAAGTCAAGCGTGCGCTGCCAATAATCAAGGGTCCGAAACGTCGTATTTTGAGGTACGCTCGTCCTAATGAAGTGATCTTGGATTTCTTAGAAATATAGGAGAAATACCTACATGTTTCCTAAAGAAGCCGAGATCTGTATCAATCTCTATAGGAGTGAAATTCCTTCTTCAAGCTTGAGATGTGATACTGTTCGTGGCAATCAGAACATGCAACCGTTTGCTGACAATTTCTGGAACTTTGGGTATTCAAAAGTATCCATCTTGGTATCTTCGGAAGGCTCAAAGGAATATCTTCAGCTCTCGTGAAGAGTTCAAGAACGAAATCGATCTCTATCTTTGTCAAAATGCATCTGTAAGTTGGTGACGTGATGCCGTTCTTGACTATCATACCTTTGTAGTGTCTGTTGGCCATATATTGAGCTGATGGTGTTCGAATAGGATGAAACCGGTGTCACATTAAAGCTAATATCCATATAAACAAGTTTCATGACGACATCGATCCTAATTCGGCCGGTAACAGGGTCAAAGAAGCATAAAACGCTAAATGGTCAGAATGCTACGCGTTAAACTGACATGTCAATGTGCAAAGCAGATCGCCAAGCGCCTTAGCTCATTTAAAATGCGTCCAATGAAGCAAATCAAGCGTCTTCTCAGAATACAGAACATTATGATGGGTGGAGAAGTATTTTTCAATGAATATTAAGATGTCCAAAGTCCAAGCTTGACCAAAAAATGAGGTACCCTTTTCAATAAAGTTCTGAAGCATCAAGTGCTGTAATATAAAAATATAAAAGCTTCAGCAACTCTAATAGAAGAAAGAGAAGAAAAGCGTGAATAAAGACAAAAGTACAAAAGCTGCAACAGCAAAAACACTGAAGATTGATCTTATTAAGCATCTGCTGCCGATAATCAAGCGTCCGAAACGTCGTATTTTGAGGTACGCTCGTCCTAATGAAGTGATCTTGGATTTCTTAGAAATATAGGATAAATACCTACATGTTTCCTGAAGAAGCCGAGATCTATATCAATCTCTATGGGAGTGAAATTCCTTCTTCAAGCTTGAGATGTGATACTGTTCGTGGCAATCAGAACAAGCAACCGTTTGCTGACAATTTCTGGAGCTTTGGGTATTCAAAAGTATCCATCTTGGTATCTTTGGAAGGCTCAAAGGAATATCTGCAGCTCTCGTGAAGAGTTCAAGAACGAAATCGATATCTATCTTTGTCAAAATGCATCCGTAAGTTGGTAACGTGATGCCGTTCCTGACTATCATACCTTTGTAGCGTCTGTTGGACATATATTGAGCTGATGGTGTTCGAATAGGATGAAACCGGTGTCACATTAAAGCTAATATATATATAAACAAGTTTCATGACGACATCGAATCCAAATTCGGCCAGTAACAGAGTCAAGGAAGCGTAAAACGCTAAATGGTCAGAATGCTACGCGTTAAACAGGCATGTGAATGTGCAAAGCGGATACCCAAGCGCCTTATGCTCATTTAAAAGCGTCCAGTGAAGCAAATCAAGCGTCTTCTCAGAATACAAACATTATGATGGGTGGAGAAGTATTTTTGAATGAAGTATTAAGATATTCAAAGTCCAAGCTTGACCAGAAAATGAGGTACACTTTTCAATAAAGTTCTGAAGCATCAAGTACTATAATATAAGAATATTAAAGCTTCAGCAACTCCAATAGAAGAAAGAGAAGAAAAGCATGAATAAAGACAAAAGTACAAAAGCTGCAACAGCAAAAACACTGAAGATTGAAGTCAAGCGTCTGCTGCCGATAATCAAGCGTCCGAAATGTCGTATTTTGAGGTACGCTCGTCCTAATGAAGTGATCTTGGATTTTTTAGAAAGATAAGAGAAATACCTACATGTTTCCTGAAGAAGCCGAGATCTGTATCAATCTCTATCGGAGTGAAATTCCTTCTTCAAGCTTGAGATGTGATACTGTTCGTGACAATCAGAACATGCAACCGTCTGCTGACAATTTCTGGAGCTTTGGGTGTTCAAAAGTATCGATCTTGGTATTGTTGGAAGGCTCAAAGAAATATCTGCAGCTCTCGTGAAGAGGTCAAGAACGAAATCGATCTCTATCTTTGTCAAAATGCATCCGTAAGTTGGTGACGTGATGCCGTTCCTGACTGTCATACCTTTGTAGCGTCTGATGGCCATATATTGAGCTGATGGTGTTCGAATTGGATTAAACCAGTGTCTCATTAAAGCGAATATCCATATAAACAAGTTTCATGACGACATCGAATCCTAATTCGGCCAGTAACAGGGTCAAAGAAGCATATAACGCTAAATGGTCAGAATGCTACGAGTTAAACAGACATGTGAATGTGCAAAGCGGATACCCAAGCGCCTTAGCTCATTTGAGTAGCATCCAGTGAAGCCAATCAAGCTTCTTCTCAGAATACAGAACATTATGATGGGTGGAGAATTATTTTTGAATAAAGTATTAATATATTCAAAGTCCAAGCTTGACCAGAAAATGAGGTACCCTTTTCAATAAAGTTCTGAAGCATCAAGTACTGTAATATAAGAATATAAAAGCTTCAGCAACTCTAATAGAAGAAAGAGAATAAAAGCGTGAATAAAGACAAAAGTACAAAAGCTGCAACAGCAAAAACACTGAAGATTGAAGTCAAGCGTCTGCTGCCGATAATCAAGCGTCCGAAACGTCTTATTTTGAGGTATGAATGAAGTGATCTTGGTTTACTTAAAAAGGTAAGAGAAATACCTACATGTTTCCTAAAGAAACCGAGATCTGTATCAATCTCTATCGGAGTGAAATTCCTTCTTCAAGCTTGAGATGTGATACTGTTCGTGGCAATCAGAACATGCAACCGTCTGCTGACAATTTCTGGAGCTTTGCGTGTTCAAAAGTATCGATCTTGGTATCGTTGGAAGGCTCAAAAAAGTAGCTGCAGCTCTCGTGAAGAGGTGAAGAACGAAATCGATCTCTATCTTTGTCAAAATGCATCCGTAAGTTGGCGACATGATGCCGTTCCTGACTGTCCTACCTTTGTAGCGTCTGATGGCCATATATTGAGCTGATGGTGTTCGAATTAGATGAAACCGGTGTCTCATTAAAGCTAATATCCATATAAACAAGTTTCATGAGACATCGAATCCTAATTCGGCCAGTAACAGGGTCAAAGAAGCATAATATGCTAAGTGGTCAGAATGCTACGAGTTAAACAGACTTGTGAATGAGCAAAGCGGATAACCAAGCGCCTTAGCTCTTTTAAGAATCGTCCAGTGAAGCTAATCAAGCATCTACTCAGAATACAGAACATTATGATGGGTGGAGAAGTATTTTTGAATGAAGTATTAATTATTCAAAGTCCAAGCTTGACCAGAAAATGAGGTACCCTTTTCAATAAAGTTCTGAAGCATCAAGTACTGTAATATAAGAATATAAAAGCTTCAGCAACTCTAATAGAAGAAAGAGAATAAAAGCGTGAATAAAGACAAAAGTACAAAAGCTGCAACAGCAAAAACACTGAAGATTGAAGTCAAGCGTCTGCTGCCGATAATAAGCGTCCGAAACGTCGTATTTTGAGGTACGCTCGTCCTAATGAAGTGATCTTGGATTTCTTAGAAATATAGGAGAAATACCTACATGTTTCCTAAAGAAGCCGAGATCTGTATCAATCTCTATGGGAGTGAAATTCCTTCTTCAAGCTTGAGATGTGATACTGTTCGTGGCAATCAGAACATGCAACCGTTTGCTGACAATTTCTGGAGCTTTGGGTATTCAAAAGTATCCATCTTGGAATCTTCGGAAGGCTCAAACGAATATCTGCAGCTCTCGTGAAGAGTTCAAGAACGAAATCGATCTCTATCTTTGTCAACATGCATCCGTAAGTTGGTGACGTGATGCCGTTCTTGACTATCATACCTTTGTAGTGTCTGTTGGCCATATATTGAGCTGATGGTGTTCGAATAGGATGAAACCGGTGTCACATTAAAGCTAATATCCATATAAACAAGTTTCATGACGACATCGATCCTAATTCGGCCAGTAACAGGGTCAAAGAAGCATAAAACGCTAAATGGTCAGAATGCTACGCGTTAAATTGACATGTCAATGGGCAAAGCAGATAGCCAAGCGCCTTAGGTCATTTAAAATGCGTCCAATGAAGCAAATCAAGCGTCTTCTCAGAATACAGAACATTATGATGGGTGGAGAAGTATTTTTCAATGAATATTAAGATGTCCAAAATCCAAGCTTGACCAAAAAATGAGGTACCCTTTTCAATAAAGTTCTGAAGCATCAAGTGCTGTAATATAAAAATATAAAAGCTTCAGCAACTCTAATAGAAGAAAGAGAAGAAAAGCGTGAATAAAGACAAAAGTACAAAAGCTGCAACAGCAAAAACACTGAAGATTGATCTTATTAAGCGTCTGCTGCCGATAATCAAGCGTCCGAAACGTCGTATTTTGAGGTACGCTCGTCCTAATGAAGTGATCTTGGATTTCTTAGAAATATAGGATAAATACCTACATGTTTCCTGAAGAAGCCGAGATTTGTA
This sequence comes from Ammopiptanthus mongolicus, assembly GCA_039655645.1. Classification (NCBI taxonomy): domain Eukaryota; kingdom Viridiplantae; phylum Streptophyta; class Magnoliopsida; order Fabales; family Fabaceae; genus Ammopiptanthus; species Ammopiptanthus mongolicus. The sequence continues at coordinate 46,499,536 of CM077343.1, read as the reverse complement.
TCGATCTCTATGGGAGTGAAATTCCTTCTTCAAGCTTGAGATGTGATACTGTTCGTGGCAATCAGAACATGCAACCGTTTGCTGACAATTTCTGGAGCTTTGGGTATTCAAAAGTATCCATCTTGGAATCTTCGGAAGGCTCAAACGAATATCTGCAGCTCTCGTGAAGAGTTCAAGAACGAAATCGATCTCTATCTTTGTCAACATGCATCCGTAAGTTGGTGACGTGATGCCGTTCTTGACTATCATACCTTTGTAGTGTCTGTTGGCCATATATTGAGCTGATGGTGTTCGAATAGGATGAAACCGGTGTCACATTAAAGCTAATATCCATATAAACAAGTTTCATGACAGACATCGAATCCTAATTCGGCCAGTAACAGGGTCAAAGAAGCATAATACGCTAAATGGTCAGAATGCTACGAGTTAAACACATGTGAATGGGCAAAGCGGATAACCAAGCGCCTTAGCTCATTTAAAATCGTCCAGTGAAGCTAATCAAGCGTCTTCTCAGAATACAGAACATTATGATGGGTGGAGAAGTATTTTTGAATGAAGTATTAAGATATTCAAAGTCCAAGCTTGACCAAAAATGAGGTACCCTTTTCAATAAAGTTCTGAAGCATCAAGTACTGTAATATAAAAATATAAAAGCTTCAGCAACTCTAATAGAAGAAAGAGAATAAAAGCGTGAATAAAGACAAAAGTACAAAAGCTGCAACAGCAAAAACACTGAAGATTGAAGTCAAGCGTCTGCTGCCGATAATCAAGCGTCCGAAACGTCGTATTTTGAGGTACGCTCGTCCTAATGAAGTGATCTTGGATTTCTTAGAAATATAGGAGAAATACCTACATGTTTCCTGAAGAAGCCGAGATCTGTATCAATCTCTATGGGAGTGAAATTCCTTCTTCAAGCTTGAGATGTGATACTGTTCGTGGCAATCAGAACATGCAACCGTTTGCTGACAATTTCTGGAGCTTTGGGTATTCAAAAGTATCCATCTTGGAATCTTCGGAAGGCTCAAACGAATATCTGCAGCTCTCGTGAAGAGTTCAAGAACGAAATCGATCTCTATCTTTGTCAACATGCATCCGTAAGTTGGTGACGTGATGCCGTTCTTGACTATCATACCTTTGTAGTGTCTGTTGGCCATATATTGAGCTGATGGTGTTCGAATTAGATGAAACCGGTGTCTCATTAAAGCTAATATCCATATAAACAAGTTTCATGAGACATCGAATCCTAATTCGGCCAGTAACAGTGTCAAAGAAGCATAATATGCTAAATGGTCAGAATGCTACGAGTTAAACAGGCTTGTGAATGAGCAAAGCGGATAACAAAGCGCCTTAGCTCTTTTAAGAATCGTCCAGTGAAGCTAATCAAGCATCTACTCAGAATACAGAACATTATGATGGGTGGAGAAGTATTTTTGAATGAAGTATTAATTATTCAAAGTCCAAGCTTGACCAGAAAATGAGGTACCCTTTTCAATAAAGTTCTGAAGCATCAAGTACTGTAATATAAGAATATAAAAGCTTCAGCAACTCTAATAGAAGAAAGAGAATAAAAGCGTGAATAAAGACAAAAGTACAAAAACTGCAACAGCAAAAACACTGAAGATTGAGTCAAGCGTCTGCTGCCGATAATCAAGCGTCCGAAACGTCGTATTTTGAGGTACGCTCGTCCTAATGAAGTGATCTTGGATTTCTTAGAAATATAGGATAAATACCTACATGTTTCCTGAAGAAGCCGAGATCTGTATCAATCTCTATGGGAGTGAAATTCCTTCTTCAAGCTTGAGATGTGATACTGTTCGTGGCAATCAGAACATGCAACCGTTTGCTGACAATTTCTGGAGCTTTGGGTATTCAAAAGTATCCATCTTGGAATCTTCGGAAGGCTCAAACGAATATCTGCAGCTCTCGTGAAGAGTTCAAGAACGAAATCGATCTCTATCTTTGTCAACATGCATCCGTAAGTTGGTGACGTGATGCCGTTCTTGACTATCATACCTTTGTAGTGTCTGTTGGCCATATATTGAGCTGATGGTGTTCGAATAGGATGAAACCGGTGTCACATTAAAGCTAATATCCATATAAACAAGTTTCATGACGACATCGATCCTAATTCGGCCAGTAACAGGGTCAAAGAAGCATAAAACGCTAAATGGTCAGAATGCTACGCGTTAAACTGACATGTCAATGGGCAAAGCAGATAGCCAAGCGCCTTAGGTCATTTAAAATGCGTCCAATGAAGCAAATCAAGCGTCTTCTCAGAATACAGAACATTATGATGGGTGGAGAAGTATTTTTCAATGAATATTAAGATGTCCAAAATCCAAGCTTGACCAAAAAATGAGGTACCCTTTTCAATAAAGTTCTGAAGCATCAAGTGCTGTAATATAAAAATATAAAAGCTTCAGCAACTCTAATAGAAGAAAGAGAAGAAAAGCGTGAATAAAGACAAAAGTACAAAAGCTGCAACAGCAAAAACACTGAAGATTGATCTTATTAAGCGTCTGCTGCCGATAATCAAGCGTCCGAAACGTCGTATTTTGAGGTACGCTCGTCCTAATGAAGTGATCTTGGATTTCTTAGAAATATAGGATAAATACCTACATGTTTCCTGAAGAAGCCGAGATCTGTATCAATCTCTATGGGAGTGAAATTCCTTCTTCAAGCTTGAGATGTGATACTGTTCGTGGCAATCAGAACATGCAACCGTTTGCTGACAATTTCTGGAGCTTTGGGTATTCAAAAGTATCCATCTTGGAATCTTCGGAAGGCTCAAACGAATATCTGCAGCTCTCGTGAAGAGTTCAAGAACGAAATCGATCTCTATCTTTGTCAACATGCATCCGTAAGTTGGTGACGTGATGCCGTTCTTGACTATCATACCTTTGTAGTGTCTGTTGGCCATATATTGAGCTGATGGTGTTCGAATTAGATGAAACCGGTGTCTCATTAAAGCTAATATCCATATAAACAAGTTTCATGAAGACATCGAATCCTAATTCGGCCAGTAACAGGGTCAAAGAAGCATAATACGCTAAATGGTCAGAATGCTACGAGTTAAACAGACTTGTGATTGAGCAAAGCGGATAACCAAGCGCCTTAGCTCATTTAAAATCGTCCAGTGAAGCTAATCAAGCGTCTTCTCAAAATACAAAACATTATGATGGGTGGAGAAGTAATTTTGAATGAAGTATTAAGATTCAAAGTCCAAGCTTGATCAGAAAATGAGGTACCCTTTTCAATAAAGTTCTGAAGCATCAAGTACTGTAATATAAGAATATAAAAGCTTCAGCAACTCTAATAGAAGAAAGAGAAGAAAAGCGTGAATAAAGACAAAAGTACAAAAGCTGCAACAGCAAAAACACTGAAGATTTAAGTCAAGCGTCTGCTGCCGATAATCAAGCGTCCGAAACGTCGTATTTTGAGGTACGCTCGTCCTAATGAAGTGATCTTGGATTTCTTAGAAATATAGGAGAAATACCTACATGTTTCCTAAGAAGCCGAGATCTGTATCAATCTCTATGGGAGTGAAATTCCTTCTTCAAGCTTGAGATGTGATACTGTTCGTGGCAATCAGAACATGCAACCGTTTGCTGACAATTTCTGGAGCTTTGGGTATTCAAAAGTATCCATCTTGGAATCTTCGGAAGGCTCAAACGAATATCTGCAGCTCTCGTGAAGAGTTCAAGAACGAAATCGATCTCTATCTTTGTCAACATGCATCCGTAAGTTGGTGACGTGATGCCGTTCTTGACTATCATACCTTTGTAGTGTCTGTTGGCCATATATTGAGCTGATGGTGTTCGAATAGATGAAACCGGTGTCTCATTAAAGCTAATATCCATATAAACAAGTTTCATGAGACATCGAATCCTAATTCGGCCAGTAACAGGGTCAAAGAAGCATAAAACGCTAAATGGTCAGAATGCTACGAGTTAAACAGACTTGTGAATGGGCAAAGCGGATAACCAAGCGCCTTAGCTCATTTAAAATGCGTCCAGTGAAGCTAATCAAGCGTCTTCTCAGAATACAGAACATTATGATGGGTGGAGAAGTATTTTTGAATGAAGTATTAATTATTCAAAGTCCAAGCTTGACCAGAAAATGAGGTACCCTTTTCAATAAAGTTCTGAAGCATCAAGTACTCTAATATAAGAATATAAAAGCTTCAGCAACTCTAATAGAAGAAAGAGAATAAAAGCGTGAATAAAGACAAAAGTACAAAAACTGCAACAGCAAAAACACTGAAGATTTAAGTCAAGCGTCTGCTGCCGATAATCAAGCGTCCGAAACGTCGTATTTTGAGGTACGCTCGTCCTAATGAAGTGATCTTGGATTTCTTAGAAATATAGGAGAAATACCTACATGTTTCCTAAAGAAGCCGAGATCTGTATCAATCTCTATGGGAGTGAAATTCCTTCTTCAAGCTTGAGATGTGATACTGTTCGTGGCAATCAGAACATGCAACCGTTTGCTGACAATTTCTGGAGCTTTGGGTATTCAAAAGTATCCATCTTGGAATCTTCGGAAGGCTCAAACGAATATCTGCAGCTCTCGTGAAGAGTTCAAGAACGAAATCGATCTCTATCTTTGTCAACATGCATCCGTAAGTTGGTGACGTGATGCCGTTCTTGACTATCATACCTTTGTAGTGTCTGTTGGCCATATATTGAGCTGATGGTGTTCGAATAGGATGAAACCGGTGTCACATTAAAGCTAATATCCATATAAACAAGTTTCATGACGACATCGATCCTAATTCGGCCAGTAACAGGGTCAAAGAAGCATAAAACGCTAAATGGTCAGAATGCTACGCGTTAAATTGACATGTCAATGGGCAAAGCAGATAGCCAAGCGCCTTAGGTCATTTAAAATGCGTCCAATGAAGCAAATCAAGCGTCTTCTCAGAATACAGAACATTATGATGGGTGGAGAAGTATTTTTCAATGAATATTAAGATGTCCAAAATCCAAGCTTGACCAAAAAATGAGGTACCCTTTTCAATAAAGTTCTGAAGCATCAAGTGCTGTAATATAAAAATATAAAAGCTTCAGCAACTCTAATAGAAGAAAGAGAAGAAAAGCGTGAATAAAGACAAAAGTACAAAAGCTGCAACAGCAAAAACACTGAAGATTGATCTTATTAAGCGTCTGCTGCCGATAATCAAGCGTCCGAAACGTCGTATTTTGAGGTACGCTCGTCCTAATGAAGTGATCTTGGATTTCTTAGAAATATAGGATAAATACCTACATGTTTCCTGAAGAAGCCGAGATCTGTATCAATCTCTATGGGAGTGAAATTCCTTCTTCAAGCTTGAGATGTGATACTGTTCGTGGCAATCAGAACATGCAACCGTTTGCTGACAATTTCTGGAGCTTTGGGTATTCAAAAGTATCCATCTTGGAATCTTCGGAAGGCTCAAACGAATATCTGCAGCTCTCGTGAAGAGTTCAAGAACGAAATCGATCTCTATCTTTGTCAACATGCATCCGTAAGTTGGTGACGTGATGCCGTTCTTGACTATCATACCTTTGTAGTGTCTGTTGGCCATATATTGAGCTGATGGTGTTCGAATTAGATGAAACCGGTGTCTCATTAAAGCTAATATCCATATAAACAAGTTTCATGCAGACATCGAATCCTAATTCGGCCAGTAACAGTGTCAAAGAAGCATAATATGCTAAGTGGTCAGAATGCTACGAGTTAAACAGGCTTGTGAATGAGCAAAGCGGATAACAAAGCGCCTTAGCTCTTTTAAGAATCGTCCAGTGAATCTAATCAAGCATCTACTCAGAATGCAGAACATTATGATGGGTGGAGAAGTATTTTTGAATGAAGTATTAATTATTCAAAGTCCAAGCTTGACCAGAAAATGAGGTACCCTTTTCAATAAAGTTCTGAAGCATCAAGTACTCTAATATAAGAATATAAAAGCTTCAGCAACTCTAATAGAAGAAAGAGAATAAAAGCGTGAATAAAGACAAAAGTACAAAAACTGCAACAGCAAAAACACTGAAGATTTAAGTCAAGCGTCTGCTGCCGATAATAAAGCGTCCGAAACGTCGTATTTTGAGGTACGCTCGTCCTAATGAAGTGATCTTGGATTTCTTAGAAATATAGGAGAAATACCTACATGTTTCCTAAAGAAGCCGAGATCTGTATCAATCTCTATGGGAGTGAAATTCCTTCTTCAAGCTTGAGATGTGATACTGTTCGTGGCAATCAGAACATGCAACCGTTTGCTGACAATTTCTGGAGCTTTGGGTATTCAAAAGTATCCATCTTGGAATCTTCGGAAGGCTCAAACGAATATCTGCAGCTCTCGTGAAGAGTTCAAGAACGAAATCGATCTCTATCTTTGTCAACATGCATCCGTAAGTTGGTGACGTGATGCCGTTCTTGACTATCATACCTTTGTAGTGTCTGTTGGCCATATATTGAGCTGATGGTGTTCGAATAGGATGAAACCGGTGTCACATTAAAGCTAATATCCATATAAACAAGTTTCATGACGACATCGATCCTAATTCGGCCAGTAACAGGGTCAAAGAAGCATAAAACGCTAAATGGTCAGAATGCTACGCGTTAAACTGACATGTCAATGGGCAAAGCAGATAGCCAAGCGCCTTAGGTCATTTAAAACGCGTCCAATGAAGCAAATCAAGCGTCTTCTCAGAATACAGAACATTATGATGGGTGGAGAAGTATTTTTCAATGAATATTAAGATGTCCAAAATCCAAGCTTGACCAAAAAATGAGGTACCCTTTTCAATAAAGTTCTGAAGCATCAAGTGCTGTAATATAAAAATATAAAAGCTTCAGCAACTCCAATAGAAGAAAGAGAAGAAAAGCATGAATAAAGACAAAAGTACAAAAGCTGCAACAGCAAAAACACTGAAGATTGATCTTATTAAGCGTCTGCTGCCGATAATCAAGCGTCTGAAACGTCGTATTTTGAGGTACGCTCGTCCTAATGAAGTGATCTTGGATTTCTTAGAAATATAGGATAAATACCTACATGTTTCCTGAAGAAGCCGAGATCTGTATCAATCTCTATGGGAGTGAAATTCCTTCTTCAAGCTTGAGATGTGATACTGTTCGTGGCAATCAGGACAAGCAACCGTTTGCTGACAATTTCTGGAGCTTTGGGTATTCAAAAGTATCCATCTTGGTATCTTTGGAAGGCTCAAAGGAATATCTGCAGCTATCGTGAAGAGTTCAAGAACGAAATCGATATCTATCTTTGTCAAAATGCATCCGTAAGTTGGTGACGTGATGCCGTTCCTGACTATCATACCTTTGTAGCGTCTGTTGGACATATATTGAGCTGATGGTGTTCGAATAGGATGAAACCGGTGTCACATTAAAGCTCATATATATATATAAACAAGTTTCATGACGACATCGAATCCAAATTCGGCCAGTAACAGGGTCAAAGAAGCATAAAACGCTAAATGGTCAGAATGCTACGCGTTAAACAGGCATGTGAATGTGCAAAGCGGATACCCAAGCGCCTTTGCTCATTTGAAAAGCGTCCAGTGAAGCCAATCAATCATCTTCTCAGAATACCGAACATTATGATGGATGGAGAAGTATTTTTGAATGAAGTATTAATATATTCAAAGTCCAAGCGTGACCAGAAAATGAGGTACACTTTTCAATAAAGTTCTGAAGCATCAAATACTGTAATATAAGAATATAAAAGCTTCAGCAACTCCAATAGAAGAAAGAGAATAAAAGCATGAATAAAGACAAAAGTACAAAAGCTGCAACAGCAAAAACACTGAAGATTGAAGTCAAGCGTCTGCTGCCGATAATCAAGCGTCCGAAATGTGGTATTTTGAGGTACGCTCGTCCTAATGAAGTGATCTTGGATTTTTTAGAAAGATAAGAGAAATACCTACATGTTTCCTGAAGAAGCCGAGATCTATATCAATCTCTATCGGAGTGAAATTCCTTCTTCTTGCTTGAGAGGTGATACTGTTCGTGACAATCAGAACATGCACCCGTCTGCTAGCAATTTCTGGAACTTTGGGTGTTCAAAAGTATCGATCTTGGTATTGTTGGAAGTTTTAAAGAAATATCTGCAGCTCTCGTGAAGAGGTCAAGAACGAAATCGATCTCTATCTTTGTCAAAATGCATCCGTAAGTTGGCGACATAATGCCGTTCCTGACTGTCCTGCCTATGTAGCGTCTGATGGCCATATATTGAGCTGATGGTGTTCGAATTAGATGAAACCGGTGTCTCATTAAAGCTAATATCCATATAAACAAGTTTCATGCAGACATCGAATCCTAATTCGGCCAGTAACAGTGTCAAAGAAGCATAATATGCTAAGTGGTCAGAATGCTACGAGTTAAACAGACTTGTGAATGAGCAAAGCGGATAACAAAGCGCCTTAGCTCTTTTAAGAATCGTCCAGTGAATCTAATCAAGCATCTACTCAGAATGCAGAACATTATGATGGGTGGAGAAGTATTTTTGAATGAAGTATTAATTATTCAAAGTCCAAGCTTGACCAGAAAATGAGGTACCCTTTTCAATAAAGTTCTGAAGCATCAAGTACTCTAATATAAGAATATAAAAGCTTCAGCAACTCTAATAGAAGAAAGAGAATAAAAGCGTGAATAAAGACAAAAGTACAAAAACTGCAACAGCAAAAACACTGAAGATTGAAGTCAAGCGTCTGCTGCCGATAATAAAGCGTCCGAAACGTCGTATTTTGAGGTACGCTCGTCCTAATGAAGTGATCTTGGATTTTTTAGAAAGATAAGAGAAATACCTACATATTTCCGGAAGAAGCCGAGATCTATATCAATCTCTATCGGAGTGAAATTCCTTTTCTAGCTTGAGATGTGATACTATTCGTGACAATCAGAACATGCGCCCGTCTGCTGACAATTTCTGGAACTTTGGGTGTTCAAAAGTATCGATCTGTGTATCGTTGGACGGCTCCAAGAAATATCTGCAGTCTCGTGAAGAGGTCAAGAACGAAATCGTTCTCTATCGTTGTCAAAATGCATCCGTAAGTTAGTGACATGATGCCGTTCATGACTGTCATACCTTTGTAGCGTCTGATGGCCATCTATTGAGCCGATGGTGTCTGAATTGGATGAAATCGATGTCTCATTAAAGCAAATATCCATATAAACAAGTTTCATGAAGACATCGAATCTAAATTCGTCTAGCAACAGGGTCAAAGAAGCATAATACGCTAAATGGTCAGAATGCTACGAGTTAAACAGACATGTGAATGTGCAAAGCGGACACCCAAGCGCCTTAGCTCATTTAAGAAGCGTCTAGTGATGCCAATCAAGCGTCTTCTCATAATACAGAACATTATGATGGGTGGAGAAGTAATTTTGAATGAAGTATTAAGATATTCAACGTCCAAACTTGACCAGAAAATGAGGTACCCTTTTCAATAAAGAACTGAAGCATCAAGTATTGTAAGATAAGAATATAAAAGCTTCAGCAACTCTAATAGAAGAAAAAGAAGAAAAGCGTGAATAAAGACAAAAGTACAAAAGCTGCAACAGCAAAAACACTGAAGATTGAAGTCAAGCATCTGCTGCCGATAATCAAGGGTCTGAAAAATCGTATTTAGAGGTATGCTCGTCCGAATGAAGTGATCTTTTTACAAAGATAAGAGAAATACCTACATGTTTCCTGAAGAAGCCGAGATCTGTATGAATCTCTATCGGAGTGAAATTCCCCCTTCTTGCTTGAGATGTGATACTGTTCGTGACAATCAAAACATGCAACCGTCTGCTGACAATTTCTAGAGCTTCGGGTGTTCAAAAATACTGATCATGGTATCGTTGGAAGGCTCAAAGAAATATCTGCAGCTCCCGTGAAAAGGTTAAGAATGAAATCTATCTATATTTTTGTCAAAATGCATCCGTAAGTTGGTGACGTGATGCCGTTCCTGACTGCCATACCTTTGTAGCTTCTGATGGCCGTATATTGAACCGATGGTGTCCGAATTGGATTAAATCGGTGTCTCATTGAAGCTAATATCCATATAAACTAGTTTCATGAAGACATCGAATCCAAATTCGGCAAGTAACAGGGTCAAAGAAGCATAATACGTAAAATCTTCAGAATGCTACGAGTTAAACAGACTTGTGCATGTTCAAAGCGGATACCCAAGCGCCTTAGATCATTTAACAAGTGGCCAGTGAAGCTAATCAAGCGTCTTGTCAGAATACAGAACATTATGATGAGTGGAGAAGTAATTTTGAATGAAGTATTAAGATATTCAACGTCCAAGCTTGACTAGAAAATGAGGTACCATATTCAATAAAGTTTTGAAGCATCAAGTACCATAATATAAGAATATAATATCTTCAGCAACTCTAATAGAATTAAGAGAAGAAAAGCGTGAATAAAGACAAAAGTACAAAAGCGACAACAGCAAAAACCCTGAAGATTGAAGTCAAGCGTCCGCTGCCGATAATCGAGCGTCTGAAACGTCGTATTTTGAGGTACGCTCGTCCTAATGAAGTGATCTTGGATTTCTTAGAAATATAGGATAAATACCTACATGTTTCCTGAAGAAGCCGAGATCTGTATCAATCTCTATGGGAGTGAAATTCCTTCTTCAAGCTTGAGATGTGATACTGTTCGTGGCAATCAGAACATGCAACCGTTTGCTGACAATTTTTGGAGCTTTGGGTATTCAAAAGTATCCATCTTGGTATCTTTGGAAGGCTCAAAGGAATATCTGCAGCTCTCGTGAAGAGTTCAAGAACGAAATCGATCTCTATCTTTGTCAAAATGCATCCGTAAGTTGGTGACGTGATGCCGTTTCTGACTATCATACCTTTGTAGCGTCTGTTGGCCATATATTGAGCTGATGGTGTTCGAATAGGATGAAACCGGTGTCACATTAAAGCCAATATCCATATAAACAAGTTTCATGACGACATTGAATCCTAATTCGGCCAGTAACAGGGTCAAAGAAGCATAAAACGCTAAATGGTCAGAATGCTACGCGTTAAACTGATATGTCAATGTGCAAAGGAGATAGCCAAGCGCCTTAGCTCATTTAAAAAGCGTCCAATGAAGCAAATCAAGCGTCTTCTCAGAATACAGAACATTATGATGGGTGGAGAAGTATTTTTCAATGAATATTAAGATGTTCAAAGTCCAAGCTTGACCAAAAAATTAGGTACCCTTTTCAATAAAGTTCTGAAGCATCAAGTACTGTAATATAAAATATAAAAGCTTCAGCAACTCTAACAGCAGAAAGAGAAGAAAAGCGTGAATAAAGACAAAAGTACAAAAGCTGCAACAGCAAAAACACTGAAGATTGATCTTAAGCGTCTGCTGCCGATAATCAAGCGTCCGAAATGTCGTATTTTTGAGGTACGCTCGTCCTAATGAAGTGATCTTGGATTTCTTAGAAATATAGGAGAAATACCTACATATTTCGTGAAGAAGCCGAGATCTATAATAATCTCTATCGGAGTGAAATTCCTTCTTCTAGCTTGAGATGTGATACTGTTCGTGACAATCAGAACATGCACCCGTCTGCTGACAATTTCTGGAACTTTCGGTGTTCAAAAGTATCGATCTTGGTATTGTTGGAAGTCTCAAAGAAATATCTGCAGCTCTCGTGAAGAGGTCAAGAACGAAATCGATCTCTATCTTTGTCAAAATGCACTCGTAAGTTGGTGATGTGATGCCGTTCCTGACTGTCATACCTTTGTTGCATCTGGTGGCCATATATAGAGCTGATGGTGTTCGAATTGGATTAAACCAGTGTCTCATTAAAGCGAATATCCATATAAACAAGTCTCATGAAGACATCGAATCCAAATTCGGCCAGCAACAGGGTCAGAGAAGCGTAATACGCTGAATGGTCATAATGCAACGAGTTAAACACACATATGAATGTGCAAAGCGGATACCCAAGCGCCTTAGCTCATTTAAAAAGCGTCCAGTGAAGCCAATCAAGCGTCTTCTCAGAATACCGAACATTATGATGGATGGAGAAGTATTTTTAAATGAAGTATTAATATATTCAAAGTCCAAGCTTGACCAGAAAATGAGGTACATTTTTCAATAAATTTCTGAAGCATCACATTCTGTAATATAAGAATATAAAAGCTTCAGAAACTCCAATAGAAGAAAGAGAATAAAAGCGTGAATAAAGACAAAAGTACAAAAGCTGCAACAGCAAAAACACTGAAGATTGATGTCAAGCGTCTGCTGTCGATAATTGTAACACCCCGATTTTTCGAGTTTTCCTAATTAATCAGTATTTATGAACTTATATTTTATTCGAGGTCTTATTAATGGCAATAAAATATTCTGACCGGATAGAAATGTCCTACATAACCATAGGAAGCCATGGTTAAGTTTCGGGCGAAAGCTCAAACGGAGCCCGGTCTGCGTTTTTCACGGAGAGTGGTCTTTTTCTACTATCGAGACCTAATTCTGACTCGTGAACGAAACAGTTAGGTTTTATATTTTATTTCCAACAATATTGGTTATTTTGAAAATAATCAAAATAAATAAGTCGTCATACGACTTTCTTGGGCGAAAACCTAAATCGGGTGAAGAACGGAGCTGAATACGAGATTTCAGTGACCTGCCACGGATAAGGTTGAAGTCACATGGTGTGCTATGACTCATCAGTGACTCATCGGTGTAATGATTACGTTTAGAAAATATCTGGACGTAAAATGACTAAAATGCCCTTGACCCTTTTCATAATTACCATTTGCCCTTGAATGAAAAAACCGTTTTACCCTTGAGAATTTATGGAATAACCATTATGACCCTGTGACTCACCATGTCATCATTACCTTTCTAGAAATATCTAGATATTTATAAGGGAAATGACCAAAATGCCCCTAGTCTTTGAAGGAATTACCAAATTACCCTTTTGGTTATTTACAAGTTTGCCATGACATCAATTATATATATTTCTCTCTTTCTCTCTCTTGGCCATTTCGGCCACACTCTCTCTCTCTTCTTTCTCTCACTTATTCATCCAAATTCATAGAGTTCTTGAAGTTCTTCATGTGTTCTTCATAAGTTCTTCACAAAAACCCTAGTTTGATCTTCAAAAGTTGAAGTTTTTGAGTGAAAACTTGTTTCTTCTTCACTAATCTTTGATCCAAGGAGGTATGATCCTCATCTTAACTCTCTCAATCTCTCTATTTCATCTCTTGAATCACTTGATTCATGAAGATCCAAGTTTAGATCTAGAACTTTGAAAATCCATAGAAAATTGTAGAAAAATCCTATGATCATGAAACCAATTTCTATGAAACCACCATGATGTGTACTTTGAGTGTCTAGAAGCATGAACCCAAAAGAAATTTTCTCCCTATTCTTCCATGGGAGGGCCGAATCCTAATCATGATGAAAGGATGGGTTTTGTTGCAATTTTTGGCTATACAACACTTGTTCTAGCTTACTTGATGTCTTTGAACCTTAAACCCAAGAGCAAAACATCAACCAAAGCTCCTAACCTATTTCTCCTCTTCATGGCCGAAACATATAGGGTGTATAACCTTGAGTTTTGTCTCAAATTTTTGGGTCATAAGACTTGATTTAGTGTTAATCATGCTTAAGGACCTACCATCCAAAAGTTTAGAACCAAATGAGATCCCTAGCCTTTTTATCCTTTCATGGCCGAACCCTATACCTTCTTGGGAAAGAAAACTTATGTTTTGATGTTATAGATTGATGTTGCTTTGTTGTTTGAATTGAATTGTGTTTGATTGTTTTAGGCAACGCGAACGGAACCGGAGCCGGAGCCGAGAACCGATCGAGTTTGCATTGAACTTCCTTTGTGAGGTAAAGGGAGGTGGTTCATTTTGAGTTTGGTAGCCTCATGGCATATGATTGATTAGTGTGTTATTATTGGAATAAGACTTGATGTATATGTATACTTATATCCTGGATTGATTGGATGTTAAGTGTTGTGCATAGTTGGTTATTTGATATAACTGTGGCATGGATGCCTTGGATGATATCTTATTGTGATATTGAACTGTTGATATATATATATATCTATACATATATTTATATCCTGGATGAGCATAGGACTGGCTATGTCTCGATAACTGTTAAAAGACTCGGAATTGAAAACAAAGTTTTGAAAAACGCGTTTTGAAATTAAAAGTGGGTTTTGGAAAACGTGTTGGTTTTCAAGAAAAGTATGTTCTTTTGAAATGTATGTTCTTTTGAAAAGTATGTTCTTTTGAAAAGTATGTTCTTTAAAAAGTGATTTTGTGAAAAGTCGTGCAAAATGTGTTTTATTCTGTAAAGTGTTTAAAAAAGGCGTGAAACCTTAGAAAACGGTTTTGTTTTCAAGAAAGGTGTTTTTCCCGGAAAATGTGGAAATGTTTTATTTCAAGAAAACAAAAGTGTATTTTGTTTTCCAAATTTGTTTTGAGAAAGTTTGACTGAAAAGAAAAATGATGAACCTTTGAGACGAACCCAAACCTAGTGGCCGAGACGTCGGGGCTAGTGTTTTGTGGATTGAGCACTCGGACTTTGTGTCCTGTGTTTTTGATTTGAGTGGGCTTAATGCCTTTTTGAAACGAGTTATGGACTTTATATCTCGACATTTGAAAGAATAAATATGGATTGAGCACTCGGACTTCGTGTCCTGTGTTTTTGATTTGAGTGGGCTTAATGCCTTTTCGAAACGAGTCGTGGACTTTATGTCTCGACATTTGAAAGAATGAACGCAAAGAAAACAGAAAACTTTCTGTGTACATGCATGAACCGGCAGACGTGCCATTTGAAACCGAGCTACAACTCTAGTAGTTGAGAATGGAACCGGTTAAGACCACTAGGTCTGTAGGGGCATTCTGTTTGTCGAGATTCCACAAGTGGCCGGCGGCCTCGCGACCCCGTGCCGTGGTGAGTCGACTACCCAGCACGAATGAACTCGATCAGGGACTGGACTATTCAGGATATGGTTATGACGTGGTATCCTGGAACAATTGTCGTTCGGACCTAAATAGAGAGGCCGACTCATGAGAACAATTGTGTTACGGGTGTTACTACGGCCTATCGCTCGATGTTGGGAAGTTAGAATCTCCGGAGTACATGAATTAGAAAGATGATATTGAAGTCTCATGCATTATTATAAATCATGATTGTGTTTGAGATATTATATTGTGTTGTATAGATAACTGTTCATATGGCTATAATTATGCTGTTTGTCGCCTGTGTGGCTATCGTGATAAACTTATTATATGAGTATCTCACCTTTACCTGTACATGTTGGACACCTGGTTGTGTTTTTGGAACACATGTACAGATGTTGATCATAGGTCCCCGCGGAGACGTGAGGACTCGGATGATGGAGCGTTCTGATGAAGTTGACGTTGGGTTGTATCCCAATGGCTACTTTTAGCCGACCAGCTTAGGAGTCTTTTATTTTGAGCAGTCTTATATTATATTACTGCAAGCTTTTGAACTTCTGTTTTCAAGTTTGTAATAACTTATATCTTAGACCAGGATTTATGTTATGTTTACGTTTTTATGAACAGTGAATATCAACATGTGATATGAAGTTATTCCTTCATCTTGAGTTTGTATTGCCTATGCATGCAGAAAATTTTTAGAACCGCGTTTTCGAACGTAGCTATTTAATTACAATATTTTTCGAAAGCAACCAGCGTTTTATTTTCTTGATTTATTTCCTCATTATAGTCCCAGTATGTAGCGCCCGCGAGGGGGGTGTTACATTAGTGGTGTCAGAGCTGGTCGAGTCTTTCGGGAATCCTTGGGAAGTGAGTCTGTTATGTTTATGTTGTAAGATCTCTGTGAACCTTGTTTGAATTGTTTCTCTGTTGAAGCAATGTGTGTTGACACACTAGTTTTGATTTATGTTTCCTTATTAAGGTATGTCTGGTTTGCCTTGTAGGGAAACATGAATCTTAGAGGTGGTCGTGGTGGAGGTCGTGGCACTACTGACAACAATGCTGATGACAACAACCTTAATCAGGCTATCCAGGCCATGGCTGATATAGCGGCTGCTGTTGCTTAACAGACAACTACGATGGCTCAACAGAACCAACAGAATCAACAAAGAGCTGATCTTGCTGCTGATGCTAGAGGGTTAGTCGATTTTCGGCGTCACGATCCTCCGCAGTTTCATGGGGACTGTGGCCCGGAAAAGGCTGACTTGTGGCTGCAAGAGATAGAGAAGATTTTTGCTGTTCTGCACTGCCCCGAGGGAGTGAAGGTGGAATACGCCACGTTCCTGCTTCTAGGAGATGCAGAGTATTGGTGGGGAGGAACCAGACAATTGTTGGAAGCCAACAACCAAGAGATCACTTAGGGAGTATTTCGCACCAAGTTTCTGGACAAGTACTTTCCCCAAAGTGCCAGAACCGAGAAGGAGCAAGAATTTCTGAAGCTGCAGCAGAGGGACATGACTGTAGGGGAATATGCGGCGAAGTTTGAATCACTCGCCAAATATTTCCACTTTTTCCAAGCTCAACCTGACGAGGACTGGAAATGCGAGAGATTCGAAGGCGATCTGCGCTTCGACATCAAGGAATCAGTGTTACCCCTGGAGGTCCGTACTTTTCAAGCCTTGGTAGAGAAGTGCAGAAAGGTAGAAAAGATGAGAAGCGGAAGGGAGAACAAGAGTACTGCGGGAGGACCGTCTAGGTCCAGGAACCCAAACCAATACCAGCACCAGAGAGGGAAGCAGTCCCAGAAGAAGCCATATTCCCGACCTCAAGGGAGCAGTCAGAAACAACAATCGTATCGTCCTGTCGCTTCTATTTACGGCGGTGGGAGTGGAAACAACCAAAATCAAGGCCAAATCCGGAGGTGTTTCAATTGTGGGAAACACGGGCATCAAGCTGACACCTGCAATCTGAAAGGAGTTCTATGTTTCCAATGCGGGAAGATAGGACATTTCGCGAGGGAGTGCCCTACACCAAAACCCGAGCCGACTGTCAACAATGTTCAAACTGCTAGACCCACGGCGAGGGGAAGGGTTTATACCATGAGTGGTGCTGATGTCTCCAAATCTGATGATCTCATACAAGGTAGTTGCACCATAGCTAGTAATCTCCTAACTGTACTATTTGATTCGAGTGCAACACATTCTTTTATCTCTTTGGACTGTGTGAGGCGTTTGGACTTGCCTGTTTCTCCGTTGTCTTTTGATTTGATTGTCACTACTCCAACTGCCAAACCTGTTACTGTCAATACAGTATGTTTGAATTGTCCTGTTACTGTTCATGGTAGGAACTTTCTGGTGGACTTGATATGTTTGCCTTTGACTCAATTGGATGTGATTCTAGGCATGGATTGGTTATCTTCCAATCATATCCTTTTAGACTGTGCACATAGAACTTTAGTTTTTCCTGACCCTGAGGTTTCTGGATTTTTAACTGCCAACCAAGAAAGAGATTCTTTGAAAGAAGGAGCTCAGGGATACATGCTTCTATCCTGCTTAGAAATCGAGAGGGATGTTGTCTTGAGCGATGTGCCGGTTGTGAGAGATTTTCCGGAAGTTTTTCCTGAGGAAGTTCCAGGTTTGCCACCTTTGAGAGAGATCGAGTTTTCGATTGATCTAGTTCCAGGATCTGGTCCAATCTCTATATCCCCTTATAGGATGTCACCTATGGAGTTAGCCGAGTTGAAGACCCAACTAGAGGATTTGATGTCAAAACGGTTTGTAAGACCAAGTGTGTCCCCGTGGGGAGCACCAGTGTTGTTGTTGAAGAAGAAGGACGGGAGTTCTAGACTCTGTGTGGATTACCGTCAACTCAACAAGATAACGATCAAGAACAAGTATCCTCTACCCCGCATAGATGATTTGATGGATCAACTTCAGGGAGCCTCTGTCTTTTCAAAGATTGACCTAAGATCCGGTTATCACCAGATTAGAGTAAAGAACGAGGATGTACCTAAGACTGCATTCAGGACGCGTTATGGTCACTACGAGTACATCGTGATGCCTTTCGGGGTGACGAATGCACCTGCTATCTTCATGGACTACATGAACCGGATTTTCCGTCCGTATCTGGATCAATTCGTTGTCGTGTTTATCGACGATATTCTCATCTACTCGAAAAGTTCCGAGGAGCATGAGGAACATCTACGACAAGTTTTGCAAATCCTTCACAAGGAAAAGCTGTACGCAAAGCTACCCAAGTGCGAGTTTTGGCTGAATGAAGTCAAATTCTTAGGACACGTGATTTCGAAGGCAGGAATTGTCGTCGATCCTACAAAAGTAGAAGCAGTACTTTTATGGGAGAGACCCAAGACTGTGACAGAAATCCGTAGTTTCGTTGGACTAGCTGGTTACTACAGAAGGTTCATCGAAGGATTTTCAAGGATTGTTGCACCGTTGACTCAGCTAACGAGGAAGGACCAACCGTTTACGTGGACTGACAAATGTGAGAAAAGTTTTCAGACGATGAAGGAACGTTTGACAACCTCACCAGTGTTAGTACTACCTAAGCCAGACGAACCTTACGAAGTGTACTGTGATGCTTCGCATCAAGGATTAGGATGTGTGCTTATGCAACATCGGAAGGTGGTAGCGTATGCTTCACGCCAGTTGAAGATTCATGAGAGGAATTATCTGACGCACGACCTTGAGCTAGCTGCTGTGGTTTTTGCTCTGAAGATCTGGAGACACTACTTGTATGGATCAAAGTTTGATGTCTTCAGCGACCACAAAAGTTTGAAGTACCTGTTCGATTAGAAGGAACTTAACATGAGGCAGAGACGTTGGACGGAGTTTCTTAAGGACTACGACTTCACCTTGCTATACCACCCTGGAAAAGCAAATGTCGTTGCAGACGCTCTGAGTCGGAAGACCCTGCATTTCTCTGCAATGATGGTTAAAGAGCTAGGATTGATAGAACAGTTCCGTGATCTCAATCTAGCTGTGGAAGTGAACAATAAGAAGATTTGCTTGGGAATGATCAGGGTATCTAGTGGACTGATGGAGACGATCCGTGAACAACAAGCAACTGATGAGTACCTTCAAGAGAAAAAGGAGTTACTGGGACAAGGGAGAGCTGCAGAGTTCAGTTTGGGAACTGATGGCATCTTGAGATGCAATGGACGAGTTTGTGTACCGAGTAACCCAGAGATGAGGAAAATGATTCTAGAAGAAGGACACAAGAGCAAGCTGAGCATTCACCCTGGATCAACCAAGATGTACCAAGATCTGAAACAAAAGTTTTGGTGGCCAGGAATGAAGAAGCAAGTGGCTGAATATGTAGCGTCATGTTTGACCTGTCAGAAAGCAAAGGTAGAACATCAACGACCTGGAGGGATGCTTCAATCCTTGGATGTACCCGAATGGAAATGGGAGAGCATCTCAATGGATTTCGTGGTGGGTTTACCGAGAACTTCCAAGAGTTTTGATTCGATTTGGGTGATCGTTGATAGGTTAACGAAGTCAGCACATTTCTTACCTGTTAAGATCAACTACTCGGTGGAGAAGTTAACTGAGCTGTATATCAGAGAGATAATCAGACTACATGGAGTGCCGTCAAGTATAGTCTCTGATAGAGATCCAAAGTTTACTTCACGTTTTTGGCAAAGTTTACATCAAGCCTTAGGGACAAGGCTGAGGCTGAGTTCAGCTTATCACCCGCAAACTGATGGACAGACAGAAAGAACGATACAGTCTTTAGAAGATTTGCTAAGAGCTTGTGTTCTAGACCATGGTGGAAATTGGGATGATCTGTTGCCTCTTATAGAATTCACCTACAACAACAGCTATCATTCTAGTATAGGGATAGCACCCTATGAAGCCCTGTATGGACGAAAGTGCCAGACACCATTGTGTTGGTACCAGGATGGAGAGAATATGATCGTAGGCCCAGAACTTGTGCAACAAACAACGGAAAAGATTAAACAGATCCTGAAAAAGATGAAAATGGCACAGAGCAGACAGAAGAGCTACTCGGATAAGAGAAGACGACCCCTCGAGTTTCAAGAGGGTGAGCACGTGTTCCTGAGGGTCACACCTACGACTGGGGTAGGTAGAGCTATTAAGTCCAGGAAACTTACTCCCAAATTCATTGGACCTTACCAGATTCTTTGTCGTATTGGTCCATTAGCATACCAGATTGCTTTACCACCTCTTCTATCAAATATTCATAATGTTTTTCATGTCTCACAACTTCGGAAGTATATTCCTGATTCGTCCCATGTAATCGAACCAGATATAGTACATTTGCGAGACAACTTGTCTTATGAGACATCGCCTGTGCGAATCGTTGATAAGAGGATCAAGCAACTCAGGGGAAAACAAGTTCCCTTAGTCAAAGTCATTTGGAATGAATCAACGGGTGATGCAACGTGGGAGCTCGAGGATAAGATGAAATTACAGTATCTTTTTCAAGGTACGTAATTTCGAGGACGAAATATTTTTAGAGGGATAGTAATGTAACACCCCAATTTTTCGAGTTTTCCTAATTAATCAGTATTTATGAACTTATATTTTATTCGAGGCCTTATAAATGGCAATAAAATATTCTGACCGGATAGGAATGTCCTACATAACCATAGGAAGCCATGGTTAAGTTTCGGGCGAAAGCTCAAACGGAGCCCGGTCTGCGTTTTTCACGAAGAGTGGTGTTTTTCTACTATTGAGACCTAATTCTGACTCGTGAACGAAACAGTTAGGTTTTATATTTTATTTCCAACAATATTGGTTATTTTGAAAATATTCAAAATAAATAAGTCGTCATACGACTTTCTTGGGCGAAAACCTAAATCGGGTGAAGAACGGAGTTGAATACGAGATTTCAGTGACCTGCCACGGATAAGGTTGAAGTCACATGGTGTGCTATGACTCATCAGTGACTCATCGGTGTAATGATTACGTTTAGAAAATATCTGGACGTAAAATGACTAAAATGCCCTTGACCCTTTTCATAATTACCATTTGCCCTTGAATGAAAAGACCGTTTTGCCCTTGAGAATTTATGGAATAACCATTATGACCCTGTGACTCACCATGTCATCATTACCTTTCTAGAAATATCTAGATATTTATAAGGGAAATGACCAAAATGCCCCAAGTCTTTGAAGGAATTACCAAATTACCCTTTTGGTTATTTACAAGTTTGCCATGACATCAATTATATATATTTCTCTCTTTCTCTCTCTTGGCCATTTCGGCCACACTCTTTCTCTCTTCTTTCTCTCACTTGTTCATCTAAATTCATAGAGTTCTTGAATTTCTTCATGTGTTCTTCATAAGTTCTTCACAAAAACCCTAGTTTGATCTTCAAAAGTTGAAGTTTTTGAGTGAAAACTAGTTTCTTCTTCACTAATCTTTGATCCTAGGAGGTATGATCCTCATCTTAACTCTCTCAATCTCTCTATTTCATCTCTTGAATCACTTGATTCATGAAGATCCAAGTTTAGATCTAGAACTTTGAAAATCCATAGAAAATTGTAGAAAAATCCTATGATCATGAAACCAATTTCTATGAAACCACCATGATGTGTACTTTGAGTGTCTAGAAGCATGAACCCAAAAGAAATTTTCTCCCTATTCTTCCATGGGAGGGCCGAATCCTAATCATGATGAAAGGATGGGTTTTGTTGCAATTTTTGGCTATACAACACTTGTTCTAGCTTAGTTGATGTCTTTGAACCCTAAACCCAAGAGCAAAACATCAACCAAAGCTCCTAACCTATTTCTCCTCTTCATGGCCGAAACATATAGGGTGTAGAACCATGAGTTTTGTCTAAAATTTTTGGGTCATAAGACTTGATTTAGTGTTAATCATGCTTAAGGACCTACCATCCAAAAGTTTAGAACCAAATGAGATCCCTAGCCTTTTTATCCTTTCATGGCCAAACCCTATACCTTCTTGGGAAAAAAAACTTATGTTTTGATGTTATAGATTGATGTTGCTTTGTTGTTTGAATTGAATTGTGTTTGATTGTTTTAGGCAACGCGAACGGAATCGGAGCCGGAGCCGAGAACCGATCGAGTTTGCATTGAACTTCCTTTGTGAGGTAAAGGGAGGTAGTTCATTTTGAGTTTGGTAGCCTCATGGCATATGATTGATTAGTGTGTTATTATTGGATTAAGACTTGATGTATATGTATACTTATATCCTGGATTGATTGGATGTTAAGTGTTGTGCATAGTTGGTTATTTGATATAACTGTGGCATGGATGCCTTGGATGATATCTTATTGTGATATTGAACTGTTGATATATATATCTATACATACATTTATATCCTGGATGAGCATAGGACTGGCTATGTCTCGATAACTGTTAAAAGACTCGGAATTGAAAACAAAGTTTTGAAAAACGCATTTTGAAATTAAAAGTGGGTTTTGGAAAACGTGTTGCTTTTCAAAAAAAGTATGTTCTTTTGAAAAGTATGTTCTTTTGAAATGTATATTTTTTTGAAAAGTATGTTCTTTTGAAAAGTATGTTCTTTTGAAAAGTATGTTCTTTTGAAATGTATGTTCTTTTGAAAAGTATGTTCTTTAAAAAGTGGTTTTGTGAAAAGTCGTGCAAAATGTGTTTTATTCTGTAAAGTGTTTAAAAAAGGCGTGAAACCTTAGAAAGCGGTTTTGTTTTCAAGAAAGGTGTTTTTCCCAGAAAATGTGGAAATGTTTTATTTCAAGAAAACAAAAGTGTATTTTGTTTTCCAAAGTTGTTTTGCGAAAGTTTGACTGAAAAGAAAAATGATGAACCTTTGAGACGAACCCAAACCTAGTGGCCGAGGTCGGGGCTAGTGTTTTGTGGATTGAGCACTCGGACTTTGTGTCCTGTGTTTTTGATTTGAGTGGGCTTAATGCCTTTTTGAAACGAGTCGTGGACTATATGTCTCGACATTTGAAAGAATGAACACAAAGAAAACAGAAAACTTTTTGTGTACATGCATGAACCGGCAAACGTGCCATTTGAAACCGAGCTACAACTCTAGTAGTTGAGAATGGAACCGGTTAAGACCGCTAGGTCTGTAGGGACATTCTGTGTGTCGAGATTCCACAAGTGGCTGGCGGCCTCGCGACCCCGTGCCATGGTTAGTCGACTATCCAGCACGAATGAACTCGATCAGGGACTGGACTATTCAGGATATGGTTATGACGTGGTACCCTGGAACAATTGTTGTTCGGACCTAAATAGAGAGGCCGACTCATGAGAACAATTGTGTTACGGGTGTTACTACGGCCTATCGCTCGATGTTGGGAAGTTAGAATCACCGGAGTACATGAATTAGAAAGATGATATTGAAGTCTCATGCATTATTATAAATCATGATTGTGTTTGAGATATTATATTGTGTTGTATAGATAACTG
Organism: Ammopiptanthus mongolicus; assembly: GCA_039655645.1. Taxonomy (NCBI): domain Eukaryota; kingdom Viridiplantae; phylum Streptophyta; class Magnoliopsida; order Fabales; family Fabaceae; genus Ammopiptanthus; species Ammopiptanthus mongolicus. The sequence continues at coordinate 46,476,218 of CM077343.1, read as the reverse complement.
TTCATATGACTGTAATTATGCTGTTTGTCGCCTGTGCGGCTATCATGATAAACTTATTATATGAGTATCTCACCTTTGCCTGTACATGTTGGACACCAGGTTGTGTTTTTGGAACACATGTACAGATGTTGATCATAGGTCCCCGTGGAGACGTGAGGACTCGGATGATGGAGCGTTCTGATGAAGTTGACGTTGGGTTGTATCCCAATGGCTACTTTTAGCCGACCAGCTTAGGAGTCTTTTATTTTGAGCAGTCTTATATTATATTACTGCAAGCTTTTGAACTTCTGTTTTCAAGTTTGTAATAACTTATATCTTAGACCAGGATTTATGTTATGTTTACGTTTTTATGAACAGTGAATATCAACATGTGATATGAAGTTATTCCTTCATCTTGAGTTTGTATTGCCTATGCATGCAGAAAATTTTTAGAACCGCGTTTTCGAACGTAGCTATTTAATTAAAGTATTTTCCGAAAGCAACCAGCGTTTTATTTTCTTGATTTATTTCCGCATTATAGTCCAAGTATGTACCGCCCGCGAGGGGGTGTTACAATAGTCAAGCGTCCGAAATGTGGTATTTTGAGGTACGCTCGTCCTAATGAAGTGATCTTGGATTTTTTAGAAAGATAAGAGAAATACCTACATGTTTCCTGAAGAAGCCGAGATCTATATCAATCTCTATCGGAGTGAAATTCCTTCTTCTAGCTTGAGATGTGATACTGTTTGTGACAATCAGAACATGCACCCGTCCGTTGGCAATTTCTGGAACTTTGGGTGTTCAAAAGTATCGATCTTGGTATTGTTGGAAGTCTTAAAGAAATATCTGCAGCTCTCGTGAAAAGGTCAAGAACGAAATCGATCTCTATCTTTGTCAAAATGCATCCGTAAGTTGGTGACGTGATGCCGTTCCTGACTGTCATACCTTTGTAGCATCTAATGGCCATATATAGAGCTGATGGTGTTCGAATTGGATTAAACCAGTGTCTCATTAAAGCGAATATCCATATAAACAAGTTTCATGAAGATATCGAATCCAAATTCGGCCAGTAGTAGGGTCAAAGAAGCGTAATACGCTAAATGGTCAAAATGCTACGAGTTAAACAGACATGTGAATGTGCAAAGCGAATACCCAAGCGCGTTAGCTCATTTGAGAAGCTTCTAGTGAAGCCAATCAAGCGTCTTCTCAGAATACAGAACATTATGATGGGTGGAGAAGTATTTTTGAATGAAGTATTAATATATTCAAAGTCCAAGCTTGACCAGAAAATGAGGTACCCTTTTCAATAAAGTTCTGTTGCACCAAGTACTGTAATATAAGAATATAAAAGCATCAACAACTCTAATAGAAGAAAGAGAAGAAAAGCGTGAATAAAGACAAAAGTACAAAAGCTGCAACAGCAAAAACACTGAAGATTGAAGTCAAGCGTCTGCTGCCGATAATCAAGCGTCCAAAACGTCTTATTTTGAGGTACAAATGAAGTGATCTTGGTTTACTTAAAAAGATAAAAGAAATACCTACATGTTTCCTAAAGAAGCCGAGATCTGTATCAATCTCTATCGGAGTGAAATTTCTTCTTCAAGCCTGAGATGTGATACTGTTCGTGGCAATCGGAACATGCAACTGTCTGCTGACAATTTATGGAGCTTTGCGTGTTCAAAAGTATCGATCTTGGTATCGTTGGAAGGCTCAAAAAAATATCTGCAGCTCTCGTGAAGAGGTGAAGAACGAAATCGATCTCTATCTTTGTCAAAATGCATCCGTAAGTTGGCGACATGATGCCGTTCCTGACTGTCTTACCTTTGTAGCGTCTGATGGCCATATATTGAGCTGATGGTGTTCGAATTAGATGAAACTGGTGTCTCAGTGACAGGGTCAAAGAAGCATAATATGCTAAGCGGTCAGAATGCTACGAGTTAAATAGACTTGTGAATGAGCAAAGCGGATAACCAAGCGCCTTAGCTCTTTTAAGAATCGTCCAGTGAAGCTAATCAAGCATCTACTCAGAATACAGAACATTATGATGGGTGGAGAAGTAATTTTGAATGAAGTATTAAGATATAAAACGTCCAAGCTTCACCAGAAAAAAAGGTACCCTTTTCAATGAAGTTTGGTAGCATCAAGTACTATAATATAAGAATATAAAAGCTTCAGCAACACTAATTGAAGAAAGAGAAGAAAAGCGTGAATAAAGGCAAAAGTTCAAAAGCTGCATAGCAAAAACACTGAAGATTAAAGTCAAGCGTCCGAAACGTCGTATTTTGAGGTACGCTCGTCCTAATCAAGTGATCTTGGGTTTTTTAGAAAGATAAGAGAAATAACGACATGTTTCCTGAGGAAGCCGAGATCTGTATCAATCTCTATTGGAGTGAAATTCCTTCATCTAGCTTGAGATGTGATACTGTTCGTGACAATCGGAACATGCACCCATCTGCTGACAATTTCTGGAACTTTGGGTGTTCAAAAGTATCGACCTTGGTATCGTTGGAAGGCTAAAAGAAATATCTGCAGCTCTCGTGAAGAGGTCAAGGACGAAATCGATCTCTATCTTTGTCAAAATCCATCCGTAAGTTGGTGACGTGATGACGTTCCTGACTGTCATATCTTTCTAGCGTCTGATGGCCATATATAGAGCTGATGGTGTTCGAATTGGATTAAACCAGTGTCTTAATAAAGCGAATATCCATATAAACAAGTTTCATGAAGACATCAAATCCAAATTCGGCCAGTAACAGGGTCAAAGAAGCATAATACGCTAAATGGTCAAATGCTACGAGTTAAACAGACATGTGAATGTGCAAAGCGGATACCCAAGCGCGTTATCCCATTTGAGAAGCTTCCAGTGAAGCCAATCAAGCGTCTTCTCAGAATACAGAACATTATGATTGGTGGAGAAGTATTTTTGAAGGAAGTATTAATATATTCAAAGTCCAAGCTTGACCAGAAAATGAGGTACCCTTTTCAATAAAGTTCTGTTGCACCAAGTATTGTAAGATAAGAATATAAAAGCATCAACAACTCTAATAGAAGAAAGAGAAGAAAAGCGTGAATAAACATAAAAGTACAAAAGCTGCAACATCAAAAACACTGAAGATTGAAGTCAAGCATCTGCTGCCGATAATCAAGCGTCTGAAACATCGCATTTAGAGGTATGCTCGTCCGAATGAAGTGATCTTGGTTTTTTTTACAAAGATAAGATAAATACCTACATGTTTCCTGAAGAAGCCGAGATCTGTATGAATCTCTATCGGAGTGAAATTCCTTCTTCTTGCTTGAGATGTGATAATGTTCGTGACAATCAGAACATGCAATCGTCTGCTGACAATTTCTAGAGCTTCGGGTGTTCAAAAGTACTGATCATGGTATCGTTAGAAGGCTCAAAGAAATATGTGCAGCTCCCGTGAAAAGGTTAAGAATGAAATCGATCAATATTTTTGTCAAAATGCATCCGTAAGTTGGTGACGTGAATAAAGACAAAAGTACAAAAAAAGCACTGAAGATGAAGTCAAGCGTCCGAAACGTCGTATTTTGAGGTACGCTCGTCCTAATGAAGTGATCTTGGATTTTTTAGAAAGATAAGAGAAATACATACATGTTTCTTGAAGAAGCCGAGATCTGTATCAATCTCTATTGGAGTGAAATTCCTTCATCTAGATTGAGATGTGATACTGTTCGTGACAATCGGAATATGCACCCATCTGCTGACAATTTCTGGAACTTTGGGTGTTCAAAAGTATCGATCTTGGTATCGTTGGAAGGCTCAAAGAAATATCTGCAGCTCTTGTGAAGAGGTCAAGAACGAAATCGATCTCTATCATTGTCAAAATCCATCCGTAAGTTGGTGACGTGATGACGCTCCAGACTGTCATATCTTTCTAGCGTCTGATGGCCATATATAGAGCTGATGGTGTTCGAATTGGATTAAACTAGTGTCTCATTAAAGCGAATATCCATATAAACAAGCTTCTTGAAGACATCGAATCCAAATTCGGCCAGAAAAAGGGTCAAAGAAGCATAATACGCTAAATGGTCAAATGCTACGAGTTAAACACACATGTGAATGTCCAAAGCGGATACCCAAGCGCGTTAGCTCATTTGAGAAGCTTCCAGTGAAGCCAATCAAGCGTCTTCTCAGAATACAGAACATTATGATGGGTGGAGAAGTATTTTTGAATGAAGTATTAATATATTCAAAGTCCAAGCTTGACCAGAAAATGAGGTACCCTTTTCAATAAAGTTCTGTAGGACCAAGTACTGTAATATAGGAATATAAAAGCATCAACAACTCTAATAGAAGAAAGAGAAGAAAAGCGTGAATAAAGACAAAATTACAAACGCTGCAACAGCAAAAACACTGAAGATTGAAATCAAGCATCTGCTGCCGATAATCAAGCATCTGAAACATCGTATTTAGAGGTATGCTCGTCCGAATGAAGTGATCTTGGTTTTTTTTACAAAGATAAGACAAATACCTACATGTTTCCTGAAGAAGCCGAGATCTATATGAATCTCTATCAGAGTGAAATTCCTTCTTCTTGTTTGAGATGTGATACTGTTCGTGACAATCAGAACATGCAACCGTCTGCTGACAATTTCTAGAGCTTCGAGTGTTCAAAAGTATTGATCATGGTATCGTTGGAAGGCTCAAAGAAATATCTGCAGCTCTCGTGAAAAGGTTAAGAGTGAAATCGATCTATATTTTTGTCAAAATGCATCCGTAAGTTCGTGACGTGAATAAAGACAAAAGTACAAAAGCTGCAACAGCAAAAACACTGAAGATTGAAGTCAAGCGTCTGCTGCCGATTATCAAGCGTCCGAAACGTCATATATTGAGTTACGCTCATCCAAATCAAGTGATCTTGGATTTTTTAGAAAGATAAGACAAATAACTACATGTTTCCTGAAGAAGCCGAATCTGTATCAATCTCTATCGAAGTGAAATTCCTTCTTCAAGCCTGAGATGTGATACTGTTCGTGGCAATCAGAACATGCATCCGTCTGCTGACAATTTCTGGAGCTCTGTGTGTTCAAAAGTATCGATCTTGGTATCGTTGGAAGGCTCAAAAAAATATCTGCTGCTCTCGTGAAGGGGTCAAGAACGAAATCGATCTCTATCTTTGTCAAAATGCATCCGTAAGTTGGTTACGTGATGCCGTTCCTGACTGTCATACCTTTCTAGCGTCTGATGGCCATATATAGAGCTGATGGTGTTCGAATTGGATTAAACCAGTGTCTCATTTAAGCGAATATCCATATAAACAAGTTTTATGAAGACAACGAATCGAAATTCGGCCAGTAACAGGGTCAAAGAAGGATAATACGCTAAATGGTCAGAATGCTATGAGTTAAACAGACATGTGAATGTGCAAAGCGGATACCCAAGCGCCTTAGCTCATTCGAGAAGCTTCCAGTGAAGCCAATCAAGCGTCTTCTCAGAGTACAGAACATTATGATGGGTGGAGAAGTATTTTGGAATGAAGTATTAATATATTCAAAGTCTAAGCTTGACTAAAAAATGAGGTACCCTTTTCAATAAAGTTCTGTAGAACCAAGTACTGTAATATAAGAATATAAAAGCTTCAGCAACTCTAATAGAAGAAAGAGAAGAAAAGCGTGAATAAAGACAAAAGTACAAAAGCTGCAACAGCAAAAACACTGAAGATTGAAGTCAAGCGTCTACTGCCGATAATCAAGCGTCCGAAACGTCGTATTTTGAGGTACGTCGTCCTAACGAAGCGATCTTGGTTTATTTAAAAAGATAAGAGAAATACCTACATGTTTCCTGAAGAAGCCGAGATCTGTATCAATCTCTATCGGAGTGAAATTCCTTCTTCAAGCTTGAGATGTGATACTATTCGTGGCAATCAAAACATACAACCGTCTGCTGACAATTTCTGGAGCTTTCCATGTTCAAAAGTATCGATCTTGGTATCATTGGAAGGCTCAAAAAGATATCTGCAGCTCTCGTGAAGAGGTGAAGAACGAAATCGATCTCTATCTTTGTTAAAATGCATCCGTAAGTTGGCGACGTGATGCCGTTCCTGACTGTCATACCTTTGTAGTGTCTGATGGCCATATATTGAGCTGATGGTGTTCAAATTGAATGAAACCGGTGTCTCATGAAGGCTAATATCCATATAAACAAGTTTCATGCAGACATCTGAAATGAATGGAAAAAGAATCAACTTTCATTAAGTAATTTATTAGATAATCGAAAACAGAGAATCTTGAAGACTATTCGAAATTCAGAAGAACTTCGAATCCTAATTCGGCCAGTAACAGAGTCAAAGAAGCATAATATGCTAAATGGTCAGAATGCTACGAGTTAAACAGACTTGTGAATGAGCAAGCGGATAACCAAGCACCTTAGCTCTTTTAAGAACTGTCCAGTGAAGCTAATCAAGCATCTACTCAGAATACCGAACATTATGATGGGTGGAGAAGTAATTTTGAATGAAGTATTAAGGTATTCAACGTCCAAGCTTGACCAGAAAATGAGGTACCCTTTTCTGTGAAGTTTGGAAGCTTCAAATACTATAATATAAGAATAGAAAAGCTTAAGCAACTCCAATAGAAGAAAGAGAAGAAAAGCGTGAATAAAGACAAAAGTAAAAAAGCTGCAACAGCAAAAACACTGAAGATTGAAGTCAAGTGTCTGCTGCCAATAATCAAGTGTCCGAAACGTCGTATTTTGAGGTACGTCGTCCTAACGAAGCGATCTTGGTTTATTTAAAAAGATAAGAGAAATACCTACATGTTTCCTGAAGAAGCCGAGATCTGTATCAATCTCTATCGGAGTGAAATTCCTTCTTTAAGCCTGAGATGTGATAGTATTCGTGGCAATCAAAACATACAACCGTCTGCTGACAATTTTTGGAGCTTTCCGTGTTCAAAAGTACCGATCTTGGTATCATTGGAAGGCTCAAAAAAATATCTGCAGCTCTCGTGAAGAGGTCAAGAACGAAATCGATCTCTATCTTTGTCAAAATGCATCCGTAAGTTGGCGACGTGATGCCGTTCCTGACTGTCATACCTTTGTAGTGTCTGATGGCCATATATTGAGCTGATGGTGTTCGAATTGGATGAAACCGGTGTCTCATGAAAGCTAATATCCATATAAACAAGTTTCATGCAGACATCTGAAATGAATGGAAAAAGAATCGACTTTGATTAAGTAATTTATTAGATAATCGAAAACAGAGAATCTTGAAGACTATTCGAAATTCAGAAGAACTACGAATCCTAATTCGGCCAGTAACAGAGTCAAAGAAGCATAATATGCTAAATGGTCAGAATGTTACGAGTTAAACAGACTTGTGAATGAGCAAAGCGGATAACCAAGCACCTTAGCTCTTTTAAGAATTGTCCAGTGAAGCTAATCAAGCATCTCCTCAGAATACCGAACATTATGATGGGTGGAGAAGTAATTTTGAATGAAGTATTAAGGTATTCAACATCCAAGTTTGACCAGAAAATGAGGTACCCTTTTCTGTGAAGTTTGGAAGCATCAAGTACTATAATATAAGAATAGAAAAGCTTAAGCAACTCCAATAGAAGAAAGAGAAGAAAAGCGTGAATAAAAACAAAAGTACAAAAGCTGCAACAGCAAAAACACTGAAGATTGAAGTCGAGCGTCTGCTGCCAATAATCAAGCGTCCGAAACGTCGTATTTTGAGGTACGCTCGTCCAAATCAAGTGATCTTGGATTTTTCAGAAAGATAAGACAAATTACTACATGTTTCCTGAAGAAGCCGAGATCTGTATCAATCTCTATCGGAGTGAAATTCCTTCTTCATTCTTGAGATGCGATACTGTTCGTGGCAATCAGAACATGCAACCGTCTGCTGACATTTTCTGGAGCTTTGCGTGTTCAAAAGTATCGATCTTGGTATCGTGGGAAGGCTCAAAAAAATATCTGCTGCTCTCCTGAAGAGGTCAAGAATGAAATCGATCTCTATCTTTGTCAAAATGCGTCCGTAAGTTGGTGACGTGATGCCGTTCCTGACTGTCATAACTTTCTAGCGTCTGTTGGCCATATATAGAGCTGATGGTGTTCGAATTGGATTAAACCAGTGTCTCATTAAGCGAATATCCATATAAACAAGTTTCATGAAGACAACGAATCCAAATTCGGCCAGTAACAGGGTCAAAGATGCATAATACGCTAAATGTTGAGAATGCTACGAGTTAAACAGACATGTTAATATGTAAAGCGGATACCCAAGCGCCTCAGCTCATTTGAGAAGCTTCCAGTGAAGCCAATCAAGCGTCTTCTCAGAATACAGAACATTATGTTGGGTGGAGAAGTATTTTTGAATGAAGTATTAATATATTCAAAGTCCAAGCTTGACCAGAAAATGAGGTACCCTTTTCAATAAAGTTTTGTAGCACCAAGTACTGTAATATAAGAATATAAAAGCTTCAGCAACTCTAATAGAAGAAAGAGAAGAAAAGCGTGAATAAAGACAAAAGTACAAAAGCTGCAACTGCAAAAACACAGAAGATTGAAGTCAAGCGTCTGCTGCCAATAATCAAGCGTCCGAAACGTCGTATTTTGAGGTACGTCATCCTAATGAAGTGATCTTGGTTTATTTAAAAAGATAAGAGAAATACCTACATGTTTCCTGAAGAAGCCGAGATCTGTATCAATCTCTATCGGAGTGAAATTCATTCTTCAAGCCTGAGATGTGATACTATTCGTGGCAATCAGAACATACAACCTTCTGCTGACAATTTCTGGAGCATTCCGTGTTCAACAGTATCGATCTTGGTATCATTGGAAGGCTCAAAAAAATATCTGCAGCTCTCGTGAAGAGGTCAAGAACGAAATCGATCTCTATCTTTGTCAAAATGCATCCGTAAGTTGGCGACGTGATGCCGTTCCTGACTGTCATACCTTTATAGCGTCTGATGGCCATATATTGAGCTGATGGTGTTCGAATTGGATGAAACCGGTGTCTTATTAAAGGTAATATCCATATAAACAAGTTTCATGCAGACATTGAATCCTAATTCGGCCAGTAACAGGGTCAAAGAAGTATAATATGCTAAATGGTCAGAATGCTACGAGTTAAACAGACTTGTGAATGAGCAAATCGGATAACCAAGCGCCTTAGCTCTTTTAAGAATCGTCCAGTGAACCTAATCAAGCATCTACTCAGAATACCGAACATTATGATGGGTGGAGAAGTAATTTTGAATGAAGTATTAAGGTATACAACGTCCCAGCTTGACCAGAAAATGAGGTACCCTTTTCTGTGAAGTTTGCAAGCATCAAGTTCTGTAATATAAGAATATAAAAGCTTAAGCAACTCCAACAGAATAAAGAGAAGAAAAGTGTGAATAAAGACAAAAGTACAAAAGCTGCAACAGCAAAAACACTGAAGATTGAAGTCAAGCGTCTGCTACCGATAATCGATTGTCCGAAACGTCGTATTTTGAGGTACACTCGTCCAAATCAAGTGATCTTGGATTTTTCAGAAAGATAAGACAAATTCCTTCTTCATTCCTAAGATGTGATACTGTTAGTGGCAATCAGAACATGCAACCGTCTGCTGACATTTTCTGGAGCTTTGCGTGTTCAAAAGTATCGATCTTGGCTCAAAAAAATATCTGCTGCTCTCGTGAAGAGGTCAAGAACGAAATCGATCTCTATCTTTGTCAAAATGAATCCGTAAGTTGGTGACGTGATGCCGTTCCTGACTGTCATACCTTTCTAGCGTCTGATGGCCATATATAAAGTTGTTGGTGTTCGAAATGGATTAAACCAGTGTCTCATTAAAGCGAATATCCATATAAACAAGTTTCATGAAGACATCGAACCCAAATTCGGCCAGTAACAGGGTCAAAGAACCATAATACGCTAAATTGTCAGAATGCTACGAGTTAAACAGACATGTGAATGTGCAAAGTGGATACCCAAGCGCCTTAGCTCATTTAAGAAGCGTCCAGTGAAGCCAATCAAGCATCTTCTCAGAATACCGAACATTATGATGGGTGGAGAAGTATTTTTGAATGAAGTATTAAGATTTTCAAAGTCCAAGCTTGACCAGAAAATGAGGTACCCTTTTCAATAAAGTTCTGAAGCATCAAGTACTATAATATAAGAATATAAAAGCTTCAGCAACTCTAAAAGAAGAAAGAGAAGAAAAGCGTGAATAAAGACAAAAGTACAAAAGCTGCAACAGCAAAAACACTAAAGATTGAAGTCAAGCGTCTGCTGCCAATAATCAAGCGTCCGAAACATCGTATTTTGAGGTACGCTCGTCCTAATGAAGTAATCTTGGATTTTTTAGAAAGATAAGAGAAATACCTACATGTTTCCTGAAGAAGCTGAGATCTGTATCAATCTCTATCGGAGTGAAATTCCTTCTTCTAGCTTGAGATGTGATACTGTTCGTGACAATCAGAACATGCACCTGTCTGTTGACAATTTCTGGAACTTTGGGTGTTCAAAAGTATCAATCTTTTTATTGTTGGAAGGCTCAAAGAAATATCTGCAGCTCTCGTGCAGAGCTCAAGAACGAAATAGATCTCTATCGTTGTCAAAATGCATCCGTAAGTTGGTGACGTGGTGCCGTTCATGACTGTCATACCTTTGTAGCGTCTGATAGCCATATATTGAGCCGATGGTGTCTGAATTGGATGAAATCGGTGTCTCATTAGAGCAAATATCCATATAAACAAGTTTCATGAAGACATCGAATCCAAATTCGGCCAGCAACAGCGTCAAAGAAGCATAATACGCTAAATGGTCAGAATGCTACTCGTTAAACAGACATGTGAATGTGCAAAATGGACGCCCAAGCGCCTTAGCTCATTTAAGAAGCGTCCAGTGAAGCCAATCAAGCGTCTTCTCAGAATACAGAACATTATCATGGGTGGAGAAGTATTTTTGAATGAAGTATTAAGATATTCAAAGTCCAAGCATGACCAGAAAATGAGGTACCATTTTCAATAAAGTTTTGAAGCATCAATTACTGTAATATAAGAATATAATAGCTTTAGCAACACTAATAGAAGAAAGAGAATAAAAGCGTGAATAAAGGCAAAAGTACAAAAGCTGCAACAGCAAAAACACTGAAGATTGAAGTCAAGCGTCTGCTGCCGATAATCAAGCGTCCGGAACGTCGTATTTTGAGGTATGCTCGTCCTAATGAAGTGATCTTGGTTTTTTTACAAAGATAAGAGAAATACCTACGTGTTTCCCCAAGAAGCAGAGATCTGTATCAATCTTATCGGAGTGAAATTCCTTCTTCAAGCTTGAGATGTGATACTGTTCGTGACAACATGCAACCGTCTGCTGACAAATTCTGGAGCTTTGGGTCTTCAAAAGTATCGATCTTGGTATCGTTGGACGGCTCCAAGAAATATCTGCAGCTCTCGTGCAGAGGTCAAGAACGAAATAGATCTCTATCGTTGTCAAAATGCATCCATAAGTTGGTGACGTGGTGCCGTTCATGACTGTCATACCTTTGTAGCGTCTGAGAGCCATGTATTGAGCCGATGGTGTTTGAATTGGATGAAATCGGTGTCTCATTAGAGCAAATATCCGTATAAACAAGTTTCATGAAGACGTCGAATCCAAATTCGGCCAGCAACAGGGTCAAAGAAGCATAATACGCTAAATGGTCAGAATGCTACGAGTTAAACATACATGTGAATGTGCAAAACGGACGCCCAAGCGCCTTAGCTCATTTAAGAAGCGTCCAGTGAAGCCAATCAAGTGTCTTCTCAGAATACAGAACATTATCATGGGTGGAGAAATAATTTTGAATGAAGTATTAAGATATTCAACGTCCAAGCTTGACCAGAAAATGAGGTACCCTCTTCAATAAAGTTCTAAAGCATCAAGTACAATAATAGAAGAAGACAAAACCTTCAGCAACTCCAATAAAATAAAGAGAAAAAAAGGGTGAACAAAGACAAAAATACAAAAGCTGCAACAGCAAAAAGACTGAAGATTGAAGTCAACCGTCTGTTGCCGATAATCAAGTGTCCGAAACATTGTATTTTGAGGTACGCTCGTCCTAATGAAGTGGTCTTGGTTTTTTTAGAAACATAAGAGAAATACCTACATGTTTCCTGAAGAAGCCGAGATCTGTATAAAACTATATCGGAGTGAAATTCCTTCTTCAAGCTTGAGATGTGACACAGTTCGTGACAATCAGAACATGCAACCGTCTGCTGACAATTTTCGGAGCTTTGGGTGTTCAAAAGTATTGATCTTGGTATTTTTGGAAGGCTAAAAGAAATATCTGCAGCTCTCATGAAGAGGTCAAGAATGAAATCGATCTCTATCTTTGTCAAAATGCATCCGTAAGTTGGTGACGTGATGTCGTTCCAGATTGTTATACCTTTGTAGTGTCGGTTGGCCATATATTGAGCAGATGGTGTTAAAATTGGAGAAAACTAGTGTCTCAGAAAAGCTAATATCCATGTAAACAAGTTTCATGAAGAAAACGAATCCGAATTCGGCCTGTAACAGGGTCAAAGAAGCAAAATACGCTAAATGGTCAGAATGCTACGAGTTAAACAGACTTGTGAATGTGTAAAGCGGTTACCCAAGTGCCTTAGCTCATTTAAGAAGCATCCAGTGAAGCTAATCAAGCGTCTACTCAGAATACAGAGCATTATGATGGGTGGAGAAGTATTTTAGAATGAAGTATTAAGATATTCAACGTCCAAGCTTGGCCAGAAAATGAGGTACCCTCTTTAATAAAGTTCTAAAGCATCAAGTACAATAATAGAAGAAGACAAAACCTTCAGCAACTCCAATAAAAGAAAGGGAAAAAAAGGGTGAATAAAGACAAAAAATACAAAAGCTGCAACAGCAAAAAGACTGAAGATTGAAGTCAAGCGTCTGTTGCCGATAATCAAGTGTCCGAAACGTCGTATTTTGAGGTACGCTCGTCCTATTTAAGTGATCTTGGTTTTGTTACAAAGATAAGAGAAATACCTACATGTTTCCTGAAGAAGCCGAGATCTGTATCAATCTCTATCGGAGTGAAATTCCTTCTTCAAGCCTGAGATGTGATACAGTTCGTGGCAATCAGAAAATGCAACCGTCTGCTGACAATTTCTGGAGCTTTGCGTGTTCAAAAGTATCGATATTGGTATCGTTGGAAGGCTCCCAAAAATATCTGCAGCTCTAGTGAAGAGGTTAAGAACGAAATCGATCTCTATCTTTGTCAAAATGCATCCGTATGTTGGTGACGTGATGCCGTTCCTGACTGTCATACCTTTGTAGCGTCTGATGGCCATATATTGAGCTGATGGTGTTCGAATTGTATGAAACCGGTGTCTCATTAACGCTAATATCCATATAAACAAGTTTCATGAAGACATCGAATCCTAATTCGGCCTGTAACAGGGTCAAAGAAGCATAATACGCTAAATGGTTCGAAGGCAACGAGTTAAACAAACTTTTGAATGTGCAAAGCGGATAACCAAGCGCCTTATCTCTTTTAAGAATTGTCCTGTGAAGCCAATCAAGCGTCTACTCATAATACCGAACATTATGATAGCTGGAAAAGTAATTTTGAATGAAGTATTAAGATATTGAAAGTCCAAGCTTGACCAGAAAATGAGGTTACCTTTTCAATAAATTTATGAAGCATCAAGTACTGTAATAGAAGAAGACAAAACCTTCAGCAACTCTAATAGAAGAAAGAGAAAAAAAGTGTGAATTAAGACAAAAGTACAAAAGCTGCAACAGCAAAAAGACTGAAGATTGAAGTCAAGCGTTTGCTACCGATAATCAAGCGTCCGAAACGTCGTATTTTGAGGTACGCTCTTCCTAATGAAGTGATCTTGGTATTTTTAGTAAGATAAGAGAAATACCTACCTGTTTCCTGAAGAAGTCGAGATCTGAATCAATCTTTATCTGAGTGAAATTCCTTCTTCAAGCATGAGGTGTGATACTGTTCGAGATAATTCGCATATGCAACCTTCTGCTGACAATTTCTGGAGCTTTAGGTTTTCAAAAGTATCGATCTTGGTATCGTTGGAAGGCTCAAAGAAATATCTGCAAGTCTCGTGCTGAGGTCAAGAGCGAAATCGATCTCTATCTTTCCCAAAATGCATCCGTAAGTTGGTGACGTGATGTCGTTCCTGACTGTCATACCTTTGTAGCGTCTGATGCCATATATTGAGCTGATGGTGTTCGACTTGGATTAAACCGGTGTCTCATTAAACATAATATCCATATAAACAAGTTTCATGAAGACATTGAATCCTAATTCGGCCAGTAACATGGTCAAAGAAGCGTAATACGCTAAATGGTCAGAATGCTACGAGTTAAATAGCCTTGTGAATGTGCCAAGTGGATAACCAAGCGCCTAAGCTCTTTTAAGAAGCGTACAGTGAAGCTAATCAAGCGTCTACTCATAATACAGAACATTATGATGGGTGGAGAAGTAAATTTGAAAGAAGTACTAAGATATTCAACGTCCAAGGTTGACCAGAAAATGAGGTACACTTTTCAATAAAGATCTGAAGCATCAAGTAGTGTAATATAAGAATATACAAGATTCAGCAACTCTAATAGAATAAAGAGAAGAAAAGCGTGAATAAAGACAAAAGTACAAAAGCGGCAACAGCAAAACCACTGAAGATTGAAGTCAAGCGTCTGCTGCCGATAATCAAGCGTCCAAAACGTCGTATTTTGAGGTACGCTCGTCCTAATGAAGTGATCTTGGTTTTTTAAAAAAGATAAGAGAAATACCTACATGTTTCCTGAAGAAGCCGAGATCTGTATCAATCTCTATCGGAGTGAAATTCCTTCTTCAAGCCTGAGATGTGATACTGTTCGTGGCAATCAGAATATGCAACTGTCTGCTGACCATTTATGGAGCTTTGCATGTACAAAAGTATCGATCTTGGTATCGTTGGAAGGCTCAAAAAAATATCTGCTGCTCCCGTGAAGAGGTCAAGAAAGAAATCGATCTCCATCTTTGTCAAAATGCATCCGAAAGTTGGTGACGTGATGTCGTTCCAGACTGTTATACCTTTGTAGTGTCTGATGGCCATATATTGAGCTGACCGTTTTCGAATTGGATGAACCCGATGTCTAATTGAAGCTAATATCCATATAAACAAGTTTCATGAAGACATCGTATCCTAATTTGGCCTGTAACAGGGTCAAAGAAGCATAATACACTAAATGATCAAAATGCTATGAGCTAAACAGACTTGTGAATGTTGAAAACGGATACCCAAGCTCCTTAGCTCATTTAACAAGCGGCCAGTGAAGCTAATCAAGCGTCTTCTCAGAATACAGAACATAATGATGGGTGGAGAAGTAATTTTGAATAAAGTATTAAGATGTTCAACGTCCAAGCTTGACCAGAAAATGAGGTACCATTTTCAATAAAGTTCTGAAGCATCAAGTATCGTAATATAAGAATATAAAAGCTTCTACAACTCTAATAGAAGAAAGAGAAGAAAAGTGTTAATAAAGACAAAAGTACAAAAGCGGCAACAGCAAAAACACTGAAGATTGAAGTCAACAGTCTGCTGTCGATAATCAGGCATCCGAAATGTCGTATTTTGAGGAACGCTCGCCCTGATGAAGTGATCTTGGTTTTTTTAGAATGATAAGAGAAATACCTACATGTTTCCTGAAAAAGCCGAGATCTGTATCAATCTCTATCGGAGTGAAATTCCTGCTTCAAGCTTGAGATGTGATACTGTTAGTGACATTCAGAACATGCAACTGTCTGCTGACTATTTCTGGAGCTTAGGGTGTTCAAAAGTATCGATCTTGGTATCATTGGAAGGCTCAAAGAAATATCTGCAGCTCTCATGAAGAGGTCAAGAACGAAATCGATCTCTATCTTTGTCAAAATGCATCCGTAAGTTGGTGACATGAAGCCGTTCCTGACTGTCATACCTTTGTAGCGTCTGATGGCCATATATTGAGCTGATGGTGTTCGAATTGGATGAAACCGGTGTCTCATTAAAGCTAATATCCATGTAAACAAGTTTCATGAAGACAACGAATCCTAATTCGGCCAGTAACGGGGTCAAAGAAGTAAAATATGCTAAATGGTCATAATGCTACGAGTTATACAGACTTGTGAATGTGCAAAGCGATTACCCAAGTTGATGACAACCAAATGGTGGGGTTGCCTTTTGATGATCTTATGGTTGAATTCAAAGAGAGTTAATTTCGTGTTCTACTTTAGTGACAAAAAGCATCAACACAAAAGAAAAGACAATAAGAAAATGGATAGAAAGAGATGATGAGGCGCCACAAACCAAGAAGGTTTGATAAGCCAAGTGATATTCGCCACAAGAATATTTGATTCTTGATAAGAACTAAGTTTGGTTCAACCAAGAACCTAAGAGAACAATTCTCTCACAAATGGAATTAATCCAAATTCAACATCCCAATACTTTCATAGCCAAGGTAAGGAATTTTAAAGGTAAGCACTAAGTTATACCTCTTTGAGTTGACATATATGACCAAATGTACCTTCCTTGGCTTGAACTTGGTGACAAAAAAGAAGGTCTTTGCCTTTGCAAAGACTCCAAGGCAAATTGAACCTCATTGATATTCTCCTCATCACAAACAAAGGATGGCTCTTTTTGAAACAAAACAAACTCCTCAAACAAATTAGGAGCATCATATGGAAGCTTAAAAGAATTCACAAGAATAGGTAGAGTAAGAAGGGGTGTAGTAGTGAATCCATCAATTAATGCCACATGCAATCCTTTAGTACTCATAACAAGCCTCAAAATGCTAACTTTATTTTGGACAAAAGAGTAAGTGGCCAAGTTAGCAAACAAGCTTTCTCTCAGAAAGCCAAAACAACCTTCAAAATTGTTGTCATGAACCAAGTGAACATTAGAAAGCACAACAACACACTTCTTAAGGAATTCATTCAAGTCTTGGTTCATAATCCTCAAATCAAGTTTATAAGAATAGTTTGTATTAAACACATCTTGTCTTACGGTTTCAACACTTAAAGTAGATTTAGGGAGATAACACAAATTAGGCATTTTAAGATTCAAATTTGCAAATCTAGCAAGCATAGGAGGAAAGCACTTCCCAAACAATTTAACAAGAAATATATCAATTAAAGAAGTGGAAGGCTTAAATATGCAAAGGGTTAAATCGATAAGTGTTTCACTTGATTCAACTTCTTCATGACCCAAAATAGCCTTGCAAGCATCCTTTTGAGGAATCTTTGGAAACACATCACCAAATTCCTGCAAAAGATTGTCAACACCACTAGGAAAAGAGAGTTCATTAGGAGCATTGGCATTCAAACAAAATTCCCTATAATAAAGCATGTATATGGGTTGCCTTGAAATTAAAGCACTCTTCACCTCACTTTTTGTTGCAAGATAGCTCTCTTTACCCTCTTTTTCCTCTCGGATTTTCACTTCCTTTTTCTCATGATTTTTTTTTTATTTTTTCTTCACTCCTTTTCTCAATTTCTTTTTCACTCTCTTTTTCTTTTCTCTCTTGCTCTCTCTTTTCTCTCATTTTTATTTGATCCTCACTAACTTGCTTTGGAGATAAGGAAGATTTTGATGATGGAAATTTTGAAGAAGAAGAAGAAGAATATTTGAACTTCCTCCTCTTAATTTGTTGCTCCACCTTGATTGCTTGTTGTACCAAATCCTCAAGCTCCACATAATTTTGTAATCCCAATATGTCTTGATTCAAACCATGGAAAAATCTTGCCATGGTAGCCTCCTTATCTTATTAACAATTGGACCTAAGTAAGGCCAACTCCATCTCCTTGAAGTATTCATCTACACTTTTGCTCCCTTGGGTAAGTCTATGCAATTTGTTGTGAATGTCCCTTTGATAATGATTTGGGACAAATCTTTTTCTCATGACATACTTCATCTCCTCCCAAGTGTCTATGACCGCTCCTCCATGTCTCCTCCTTTCTTTTTGTAATTGGTCCCACCACACAAGGGCATATTCTTTTAACTCAAGGGCGGCTACTTTCACCTTCTTGCTTTCATTGTAAGAATTACAATAAAAAACTTGTTCTATTTTAAACTCCCACTCCAAGTAAGCCTCCAGATCATTCTTCCCAAGAAAGGGAGGAACTTTGATTTTAACCCCCTCAAGCCTTTCATCACGCCTCCTTCCCCTATGTCCTCCTCCTCTATGTCTTCCTCCTCTAGGCCTTCCTCTTTCACTTTCATTGCCACTAGACTCATCATTTTGAAGGTTGGCAAGTTGTTGATCATAGTTGGCTTGCATTGTCTCCATTTGCCTTTGAAGGTCTTGCATTTGAGTAGTCATTCACTCTTTTGGCTTTTTCCACACAAGAAGTAAATTTGCACTCTTGCCTTTTTCCTCTCAAATGTTCTCCTTTAGTTCTTAGAGGAATCAAACACAAAACACAAAAATACCAAAATTCAAGTAACAAAATCACAAAAACTTACCAAAACAAAGAACAAAGGCTAGAAAAGAAAAGGTTTAGAAATAAGAAACAAAGGAAGAAGGGAACAATATTTTCAACACACAAATTGCTCAATTGAATTTTTCTCTTCTCTTTTTTTTTTTCTACTATTCACGATTTTTTTTTAACTTGTTGAAGAGAATCACTCTTGGAAACTTTGTTTTTGGAGCAATACACAACACCATGAAATTTCCCTTCAACAATAGAATCAAAGTAAATTTTGTTTTGGTTTTTGGAAAGAAAAGAAGAAAGAGTAGAAGATGAAGAAGAAAATAGAATCAAGAACACAAACAAAAATTCAACCAAAGCCTAAGCTTTGATACCACTTGATGACAACCAAATGGTTTGGTTGCCTTTTGATGATCTTATGGTTGAATTCAAAACAAGTATTTGGTTGCCTTTTGATGATCTTATGGTTGAATTCAAAACAAGTAAATTTCGTGTTCTTCTTTGGAAGCAATATGAATCAACATAAAAGTGAAGAAAATAAGAAAAAGGTGAAGAAAGAGATAATGAGGCGCCACAAACCAAGAAGGTTTAATAAGCCAAGTGATGTTCGCCACAAGAACCTTGGATTCTTGATAAGAACTAAGTTTGGTTCAACCAAGAACCTAAGAGAACAATTTTCTCACGAATGGAATTAATCCAAATTCAACATCCAAGTTGTTTATTTCATCTCAGAAGGCGCATACATATAGGAATTGGGGCTGCCAAGAGTTGGCTTGCACAAGTCATCATGAGATTCCATAACCCCCCTAATAACTATCATGAATATGCCACTAATTGGTGGATTAATGACAACAATAAGTGGCTTATTTCAATCAGCCCCTTCATGCCTCCTAGCACAAGTTACAACCTATTCTATTCAGCCCCCATTTGAGTTTTACGCCCCACACATGGAATCCTAGGACAAACTTAAACTCCCACATTATTAGCTTGATTCATGACACTAAAGACCAACTTAAAACCTAACTAAATAGCCACCAACAATTTAAGTCAGCCAAAAACCCCCTAATTATCACGCCTAGCATCTCATAATTATGGGTGGTTACGTTTGCTTTTCAAATTAAAAGTGTAACACCCATAACTTACAATTTATTCACTCTACTAAATGAGGAGCTTCTTATAGCATGCAACCCAAAGATTCCCTCCTCCAAGACCCTCTAAAATTCGTGTAAACAATGGGCAAGAAAATGGACTAGACCATCATGTAACTCTTTTAGTGTAGCCCACTAATAAAGTGACCAAAATTGGATCCACTCACATAACCCATTACACTTATTGAGTTGAAATAAAAACAACTAATTGGGCCTTCTCTTCAAGGTGCACGCCCCACTCTTCATGGATCCTCCAATTGGATGAGCTAAGTCACCAACTTGGGCCCCAAGTCTTCATGACTTGCACTTGGGCTTGCTTCCAATAAAAATACCACCATTTGTCCTAGAACTTCTTGGGCTTTCCTAGCTCTTGATCTTGTCATAGGCCCACCAAGTCCTTGTAGTGCTTCTCGGTCCATGTTCCTCAGTGGGCTCATATCACAAGTGCCTTAACCCATTTAAGAAGCGTCCAATGAACATATCAAGCGTCTACTCAGAATACAGAACATTATGATGGGTGGATAAGTAATTTTAAATGAAGTATTAAGATATTCAACGTCCAAGCTTGACCAGAAAATGAGGTACCCTTTACAATAAAGTTCTGAAGCATCAAGTAAGGTAATATAAGAATATAAAAGCTTCAGCAATTCTAATAGAAGAAAGAGAAGAAAAGCGTGAATAAAGACAAAAGGACAAAAGCTGCAATAGCAAAAACACTGAAGATTGAAGTCAAGCTGTCTGCTGCCGATAATCAAGCGTCCGAAACGTCGTATTTTGATGTACGGTCGTCCTAATGAACAGATCTTGGTTTTTCTACAAAGATAAGTGCGTATTTCCTGAAGAAGCCGAGATCTGTATCAATCTCTATCGGAGTGAAATTCCTTCTTCAAGCTTGAGATGTGATACTGTTCGTGAAAATCAGAAAATGCACCCGTCTGCTAACAATTTCTGGAGCTTTCCATGTTCAAAAGTATCGATCTTGGTATCATTGGAAGGCTCAAAAAGATATCTGCAGCTCTCGTGAAGAGGTGAAGAACGAAATCGATCTCTATCTTTGTCAAAATTCATCCGTAAGTTGGTGACGTGATGCCGTTCCTGACTGTCATACCTTTGTAGGGTCTGATGGCCATATATTGAGCAGATGGTGATCGAATTGGATGAAACCGGTGTCTCATTAAAGCTAATATCCATATAAACAAGTTTCATGAAGACATCGAATCCTAATTCGGCCAGTAACAGGGTCAAAGAAGCATAATACAGCAAATGGTCAGAATGCTACGAGTTAAACAGGCATGTGAATGTGCAAAGCGGATACCCAAGCACCTTAGCTCATTTAAGAGGCGTCCAGTGAAGCTAATCAAGCGTCTTCTCAGAATACAGAACATTATGATGGGTGGAGAAGTAATTTTGAATGAAGTATTAAGATATTCAACATCCAAGCTTGACCAGAAAATGAGGCACCCTTTTCAATAAAGTTCTAAAGCATCAAGTACTGTAATATAAGAATATAAAACCTTCAGGAACTCTAATAGAAGAAACAGAAGAAAAGCGTGAATAAAGACAAAAGTACAAAAGCTGCAATAGCAAAAACACTGAAGATTGAAGTCAAGAGTCGGCTGCCGATAATCAAGCGCCCGAAACGTCGTATTTTGAGGTACGCTCATCCTAATGAAGTGATCTTGGTTTTGTTGGAAAGATAAGAGAAATACCTACTTGTTTCCTGAAGAAGCCAAGATCTGTATCAATCTCTATCGGAGTGAAATTCCTTCTTCTAGCTTGGGATGTGATACTGTTCGTGACAATCTGAACATGCACCCGTCTGCTGACAATTTCTGGAATATTGGGTGTTCGAAAGTATCGATCTTGGTATCGTTGGAAGGCTCAAAGAAATATCTGCAGCTCTCATGAAGATGTCAACAAAAGAAATCGATCTCTATCTTTGTCAAAATGCATCCGTAAGTTGGTGACATGATGTCGTTCCTGACAGT
Organism: Ammopiptanthus mongolicus; assembly: GCA_039655645.1. Lineage (NCBI taxonomy): Eukaryota > Viridiplantae > Streptophyta > Magnoliopsida > Fabales > Fabaceae > Ammopiptanthus > Ammopiptanthus mongolicus. Next base: position 46,454,702 of record CM077343.1, on the reverse strand, counting down.
CATACCTTTGTAGCGTCTGATGGCCATACAATGAGCTGATGGTGTTCGAATTGGATGAAATCGGTGTCTCATTAAATCTAATATCCATATAAACAAGTTTCATGATGACATCGAATCCAAATTCGGCTAGTAACATGGTCAAAGAAGCATAATACGCTAAATGTTCAGAATGCTATGAGTTAAACAGACGTGTGAATGTTCAAAGCGGATACCCAAGTGCCTTAGCTCATTTAACAAGCGGCCAGTGAAGCTAATCAAGCGTCTTCTCATAAGGCAAAACATTATGATGGGTGGAGATGTAATTTTGAATGAAGTATTAAGATATTAAACGTCCAAGCTTGACCAGAAAATGAGGTACCCTTTTCAATAAAGTTCTGAAGCATCAAGTACTGTAATATAAGAATATAAAAGCTTCTGAAACTCTAATAGAATAAAGAGAAGAAAAGCGTGAATAAAGACAAAAGTACAAAAGCGGCAACAGCAAAAACACCGAAGATTGAAGTCAAGCATCTGCTGCCGATAATCAAGCGTCCGAAACATCGTATTTTGAGGTACGCTTGTCCTAATGAAGTGATCTTGGTCTTGTTAGAAAGATAAGAGAAATACCTACATGTTTCCTAAAGAAGCTGAGATCTGTATCAATCTCTATCGGAGTGAAATTCCTTCTTCAAGCTTGCGATGTGATACTATTAGTCGCAATCAGAACATGCAACCGTCTGCAGACAATTTCTGGAGCTTTGAGTGTTCAAAAGTATCGATATTGGTATCGTTGGACGGCTCAAAGAAATATCTATAGCTCTCGTGAAGAGATCAAGAACGAAATCGATCTCTATCTTTGTCAAAATTCATCCGTAAGTTGCTGACGTGGTGCCGTTCCTGACTGTCACACCTTTGTAGCGTTTGATGGCCATATATTGAGCAGATGGTGTTCGAATTGGATGAAACCGGTGTCTCATTAAAGCTAATATCCACATAAAAAAGTTTCTTGAAGACTTCGAATCCTAATTCGGCCAGTAACAGGGTCAAAGAAGCATAATACGCTAAATGGTCAGAATGCTACGAGTTAAACAGACATGTGAATGTTCAAAGCGGATACCCAAGCGCCTTAGCTCATTTAACAAGCGACCAGTGAAGCTAATCAAGCGTCTTCTCATAATGCAGAACATTATGATGGGTGGAGAAGTAATTTTGAATGAAGTATTAAGATATTAAACGTCCAAGCTTGACCAGAAAATAAGGTACCCTTTTCAATAAAGTTCTGAAGCATCAAGTACTGTAATATAAGAATATAAAAGCTTCTGAAACTCTAATAGAATAAAGAGAAGAAAAGCGTGAATAAAGACAAAGGTACAAAAGCGGCAACAGCAAAAACACCGAAGATTGAAGTCAAGCATCTGCTGCCGATAATCAAGCGTCCGAAACATCGTATTTTGAGGTACGCTCGTCCTAATGAAGTGATCTTGGTCTTTTTAGTAAGATAAGAGAAATACCTACCTGTTTCCTGAAGAAGTCGACATCTGAATCAATCTCTATCTGAGTGAAATTCCTTCTTCAAGCTTGAGATGTGATACTGTTCGTGGCAATCAGAACACGCAACCGTCTGCTGACAATTTCTGGAGCTTTGCGAGTTCAAAAGTATCGATCTTGGTATCGTTGGAAGGCTCAAAGAAATATCTGCAGCTCTCGTGAAGAGGTCAAGAACAAAATCGATCTCTATCTATGTCGAAATGCATCTGTAAGTTGGTGACGTGATGCCGTTCCTGACTGTCATACCTTTGTAGCGTCTGTTGGCCATATACTGAGCTGATGGTGTTCGAATAGCATGAAACCGGTGTCTCATTCAATCTAATATCCATATAAACAAGTTTCATGAAGACATCGCATCCTAATTCGGCCAGTAACAGGGTCAAAGAAGCATAATACGCTATACGGTCAGAATGCTACGAGTTAAACAGACTTCTGAATGTGCTAAGCGGTTACCCAAGTGCCTTAGCTCTTTTAAGAATCGTCCCGTGAAGCCAATCAAGCGTCTACTCAGAATACCCAACATTATGATGCTGGAGAAGTAATTTTGAATGAAGTATTAAGATATTCAAAGTCCAAGCTTGACCAGAAAATGAGGTACCCTTTTCAATAAAGTTCTGAAGCATCAAGTACTGTAATAGAAGAAGAGAAAACCTTCAGCAACTCCAATAGAAGAAAGAGAAAAAAAGTGTGAATTAGGACAAAGTACAAAAGCCGCAACCGCAAAAAGACTTGAGATATAAACAGACTTCATTAGGATGTGCATACCTCAAAATACTACGTTTCGGACCGTTCATTATCGGCAGCAAACGCTTGACTTGAATCTTCAGTCTTTTTGCTGCTACAGCTTTTGCACTTTTGTCTTTATTCACTCGATTTTTCTATTTCTTCTATTGGATTTCCTGAAGGTTTTGTCTTCTTCTATTATAGTACTTGATGATTCAGAATTTTATTGAAAATGGTACCTCATTTTCTGGTCAAGCTTGGTCTTTGAATATCTTAATACTTCGATTCAAAATTACTTCTCCACCCATCATAATGATCTGTATTCTGACTAGACGCTCGATTAGCTTCACTGGATGCTTCTTAAAAGAGCTAAGGCGCTTTGTTATCCACTTGTCACATTCACAAGGCTATATAACTCATAGCATTCTGACCATTTAGCGTATTATGCTTCTTTGATCCTATTACTGGCCGCATTACAATTCGATGTCTTCATGAAACTTATTTATATGAATATTAGCTTTAATGAAACACCGGTTTCATCCAATTCGAACACCATCAGCTCAATATATGGCCATCAGACGGTACAAAGGTATGACAGTCAGGAACGGCATCACGTCACCAACTTACGGATGTATTTTGACAAAGATAGAGATCGATTTCGCTCTTGACCTTTTCACAATAGTTGCGGATATATCTTTAAGCCTTCCAATGATACCAAGATCGATACTTTTGAACACCCAAATCTCCAAAAATTGTCAGCAGACGGTTGCATGTTTAGATTGTCACGAACAGTATCACATCTCAAGCTTGAAGAAGGAATTTCACTTCGATAGAGATTGATACGGATCTCGGCTTCTTTAGGAAACATGTAGGTATTTCTCTTATCTTTCTAACAAAACAAAGATCACTTCATTAGGATGAGCGTACCTCAAAATACGACGTTTCGGACAATTGATAATCAGCAGCAGATGCTTGACTTCAATCTTCTGTCTTTTTGCTATTGCAGCTTTTGTACTTTTGTCTTTATTCACGCTTTTTTTCTCCTTCTTCTGTTGGAGTTCCTGAAGGTTTTGTCTTCTTCTATTACAGTACTTGATGCTTCAGAACTTTATTGAAAAGGGTACCTCATTTTCTAGTCAGGCTTGGCCTTTGAATATCTTAATACTTCGATTCAAAATTACTTCTCCACCCATCATAATGGTCTGTATTCTGAGTAGACGCTTGATTAGCTTCACTGGACGCTTCTTCAAAGAGCTAAGGCACCTGGTTCTCCACTTGGCACATTCACGAGGCTATTTAGCACATAGCATTCTGACCATTTAGCGTATTATGCTTCTTTGACCTTGTTACTGGCCGAATTAGGAATCGATGTCTTCATGACACTTGTTTACATGGATATTAGCTTTAATGAGACACCGGTTTATCCAATTCGAACACCATCAGCTCTATATATAGCCATCAGACGCTACAAAGGTATGACAGTCAGGAACGTCATCACGTCACCAACTTACGGATGCATGTTGACAAAGATAGAGATCGATTTCGCTCTTGACCTCTTCACGAGAGTTGCAGATATTTCTTTGAGCCTTCCAGCGATACCAACATCGATACCTTTGAAAACCTAAAGGTCCAGAAATTGTCTACAGAATGTTGCATATTCGAATTATCATGAACAATATCACATCTCATGCTTCAAGTAGGAATTTCACTCAGATAGAGATTGATGCAGATCTCGACTTCTGCATTAAACAGGTAGGTATTTATCTTATCTTTCTAAAAAAAGCAAGATCACTTCATTAGGATGAGCATACCTCAAAATACGACGTTTCGGACCGTTCATTATCGGCAGCAGACGCTTGACTTGAATCTTCAGTCTTTTTCCTGCTGCAGCTTTTGCACTTTTGTCTTTATTCACTCGATTTTTCTATTTCTTCTATTGGATTTCCTGAAGGTTTTGTCTTCTTCTATTATAGTACTTGATGATTCAGAATTTTATTGAAAATGGTACCTCATTTTCTGGTCAAGCTTGGTCTTTGAATATCTTAATACTTCGATTCAAAATTACTCCTCCACCCATCATAATGATCTGTATTCTGACTAGACGCTTGATTAGCTTCACTGGACGCTTCTTAAAAGAGCTAAGGCGCTTGGTTATCCACTTGGCACATTCACAAGGCTATATAACTCATAGCATTCTGACCATTTAGCGTACTATGCTTCTTTGATCCTGTTACTGGCCGAATTACAATTCGATGTCTTCATGAAACTTGTTTATATGGATATTAGCTATAATGAGGCACCGGTTTCATCCAAATTGAACACCATCAGCTCAATATATGGCCATCTGATGGTACAAAGGTATGACAGTCAGGAACGGCATTACGTCACCAGCTTACGAATGTATTTTGACAAAGATAGAGATCGATTTCTCTCTTGACCTCTTCACGATAGTTGCGGATATTTCTTTAAGCCTTCCAAAGATACCAAGATCGATACTTTTGAACACCCAAATCTCCAGAAATTGTCAGCAGACGGTTGCATGTTTAGATTGTCACGAACAGTGTCACATCTCAAGCTTGAAGAAGGAATTTCACTCCGATAGAGATTGATACAGATCTCGGCTTCTTCAGGAAACATGTAGATATTTCTCTTATGTTTCTAACAAAACCAAGATCACTTCATTAGGATGAGCGTACCTCAAAATACGACGTTTTGGACAATTGATAATCGACAGCAGATGCTTGACTTCAATCTTCAGTCTTTTTGCTATTGCAGCTTTTGTACTTTTGTCTTTATTCACGCATTTTTTCTCGTTCTTCTGTTGGTGTTCCTGAAGGTTTTGTCTTATTCTATTACAGTACTTGATGCTTCAGAACTTTATTGAAAAGGGTATCTCATTTTCTAGTCAAGCTTGGCCTTTGAATATCTTAATACTTTGATTCAAAATTACATCTCCACCCATCATAATGGTCTGTATTCTGAGTAGACGCTTGATTAGCTTCACTGGACGCTTCTTAAAAGAGCTAAGGCGCTTGGTTACCCACTTGGAACATTCACAAGGCTATTTAACACATAGCATTCTGACCATTTAGCGTATTATGCTTCTTTGACCTTATTACTGGCCGAATTAGGAATCGATGTCTTCATGACACTTGTTTGCATGGATATTAGCTTTAATGAGACACTGGTTTATCCAACTCGAACACCATCAACTCTATATATAGCCATCAGACGCTACAAAGGTGTGACAGTCAGGAACAGCATCACGTCACCAACTTACGGATGCATTTTGACAAAGATAGAGATCGATTTCGCTCTTCACCTCTTCACGAGAGTTGCAAATATTTCTTTGAGCCTTCCAATGATACAAATATCGATACTTTTGAAAACCTAAAGCTCTAGAAATTGTCAGCAGAAGGTTGCATATTCGAATTGTCACGAACAGTATCACACCTCATGCTTGAAGAAGGAATTTCACTCAGATAGAGATTGATTCAGATCTCGACTTCTGCATGAAACAGGTAGGTATTTCTATTATCTTTCTAAAAAAACCAAGATCACTTCATTAGGACGAGCATACCTCAAAATTTGACGTTTCGGACCTTTGATTATCGGCAGCAGACGCTTGACTTCAATCTTCAGCCTTTTTGCTGTTGCTGCTTTTGTACTTTTGTCTTTATTCACTTTTTCTTTCTCTTTCTTGTATTGGAGTTGCTGAAGGTTTTGTCTTCTTCTAGTACAGTAATTGATGCTTTAGAACTTTATTGAAAAGGGTACCTCATGTTCTGGTCAAGATTGGTCTTTGAATATCTTAATACTTCGATTCAAAATTACTTCTCCACCCATCAAAATGGTCTGTATTATGAGTAGACGCTTGATTAGCTTCACTTGACGATGCTTAAAAGAGCTAAGGCGCTTGGTTATCCACTTGGCACATTCACAAGGCCATTTAACTCATAGCATTCTGACCATTAAGCGTATTATGCTTCTTTGACCCTGTTACTGGCCGAATTACGATTCGATGTCTTCATGAAACTTTTTTATATGGATATTAGGTTTAATGAGACGCCGGTTTCATCCAATTCGAACACCATCAGCTCAATATATGGCCATTAGACGCTACAACAGTATGACAGTCAAGAACGGCATCACGTCACCAACTTACGGATGCATGTTGACAAAGATAGAGATCGATTTCGCTCTGGATCTCTTCACGAGAGTTGCATATATTTCTTTGAGCCTTCGAACGATACCAAGATCGATACCTTTGAAAACCTAAAGCTCCATAAATTGTCAGCAGATGGTTGCATGTTTGAATTGTCACGAACGGTATCACACCTCATGCTTGAAGAAGAAATTTCACTCAGATGGAGATTGATTCAGCTCTCGACTTCTTCATGAAACAGGTAGGTATTTCTCCTATCTTTCTAACAAAACCAAGATCACTTCATTAGGACGAGCATACCTCAAAATTCGACATTTCGGATCCTTGATTATCAACAGCAGACGCTTGACTTCAATCTTCTGTCTTTTTGCTGTTGCAGCTTTTGCACTTTTGTCTTTGTTGACGCTTTTTTTCTATTTCTTCTATTGGATTTCCTGAAGGTTTTGTCTTTTTCTATTACAGTACTTGATGCTTCAGAACTTTATTGAAAGGGTACCTCATTTTCTGGTCAAGCTTGGTCTTTGAATATCTTAATACTTCGATTCAAAATTACATCTCCACCCATCATAATGGTCTGTATTCTGAGTAGACGCTTGATTAGCTTCACTGGACGCTTCTTAAAAGAGCTAAGGGGCTTGGTTATCCACTTGGCACATTCATAAGGCTATTTAACTAATAGCATTCTGACCATTTAGAATATTATGCTTCTTTGACCCTATTACTGGCCGAATTACTATTCGATGTCTTCATGACACTTGTTTACATGGAAATAAGCTTTAATGAGACACCGGATTCATTCAATTCGAACACCATCAGCTCTATATATAGCCATCAGACGCTACAAAGGCATGACAGTCAGGAACGGCATCACGTCACCAAATTACGGATGCATTTTGACAAAGATAGAGATCGATTTCGCTCTTCACCTCTTCACGAGAGTTGCAGATACTTCCTTAAGCCTTCTAATGGTATAAAGATTGATACTTTTGAAAACCTCAAGCTCTAGAAATTGTCAGCGGAAGGTTGCATATTCGAATTGTCACGAACAGTATCACACCTCATGCTTGAAGAAGGAATGTTACTCAGATAGAGATTGATTCAGATCTCGACTTCTACATGAAACAGGTAGGTATTTCTCTTATCTTTCTAAATAAATCAAGATCACTTCATTAGCACGATCATACATCAAAATACGACGTTTCAGACCCTTGATTATCGGCAGCAGACGCTTGACTTCGATCTTCAGCCTTTTTGCTGTTACAGCTTTTGTACTTTTGTCTTTATTCACGCTTTTTTTATCTTTCTTCAATTGGAGTTGCTGAAGGTTTTGTCTTCATCTAGTACAGTACTTCATGCTTCAGAACTTTGTTCAAAAGGGTCCCTCATGTTCTGGTCAAGATTGGTCTTTGAATATCTTAATACTTCGATTCAAAATTACTTCTCCACCCATCATAATGGTCTGTATTCTGAGTAGACGCTTGATTAGCTTCACTGGACGCTTCTTAAAAGAGCTAAGGCACCTGGTTCTCCACTTGGCACATTCACGAGGCTATTTAACTCATAGCATTCTGACCATTTAGCGTATTATGCTTCTTTAACCCTGTTACTGGCTGAATCACGATTCGATATCTTCATGAAACTTGTTTATATGGATATTAGCTTTAATGAGACATCAGTTTCATCCAATTCGAACACCATCAGCTCAATATATGGCCATCAGATGCTACAACGGTATCACAGTCAGGAACGGCATCACGTCACCAACTTACGGATGCATGTTGACAAAGATAGAGATCGATTTCGCTCTTGATCACTTCATAAGAGTTGCAGATATTTCTTTGAGTCTTCCAACGATACCAAGATCCATACCTTTGAAAATCTAAAGCTCTAGAAATTGTCAGCAGAAGTTTGCATGTTTGAATTGTCACGAACAGTATCACACCTCATGCTTGAAGAAGGAATTTAGCTCAGATAGAGATTGAATCAGATCTCGACTTCTGCATGAAACAGGTGGGTATTTATCTTATCATTCTAAAAAAACCAAGATCACTTCATTAGGACGAGTATACCTCATAATACGACATTTCGGACCCTTGATTATCGGCAGCAGACGCTTGACTTCAATCTTCAGTCTTTTTGTTGTTGCAGCTTTTGCACTATTGTCTTTATTCACTCTTTTTTTCCATTTCTTCTATTGGAGTTCATGAAGGTTTTATCTTCTTCTATTACATTACTTGATGCTTCAGAACTTTATTGAAACGGGTACCTCATTTTCTGGTCAAGCTTGGTCTGTGAATATCTTAATACTTCGATTCAAAATTACTTCTACACCCATCATAATGGTCTGTATTCTGAGTAGAAATTTGATTAGCTTCACTGGACGCTTCTTAAAAGAGCTAAGGCCCTTGGTTATCCACTTGGCACATTCACAAGGCTATTTAACTCTTAGCATTCTGACCATTTAGCGTATTATGCTTCTTTGACCCTATTACTGGCCGAATTACGATTCGATGTCTTCATGACACTTGTTTACATGGATATTAGCTTTAATGAGACACCGGTTTCATCCAATTCGAACACCATCAGCTCTATATATAGCCATCAGACGCTACAAAGGTATGACAATCAGGAACGGCATCACGTCACCAACTTACGGATGCATTTTGACAAAGATAGAGATCGATTTCGCTCTTTACCTCTTCACGAGAGTTGCAGAAATTTCTTTGAGCCTTCCAACGATACAAATATCGATACTTTTGAAAACCTAAAGCTCTAGAAATTGTCAGCAGATGGTTGCATATTCGAATTGTCATGAACAGTATCACACCTCATGCTTGAAGAAGGAATTTCACTCATATAGAGATTGAATCAGATCTCGACTCTGCGTGAAACAGGTAGGTATTTCTCTTATCTTTCTGAAAAAACCAAGATCACTTCATTAGGACGAGCATACCTCAAAATACGACGTTTCTGACCCTAGGTTATCGGCAGCAGACGCTTGACTACAATCTTCAGTCTTTTTGTTGTTGCAGCTTTTGTACTTTTGTCTTTATTCGCACTTTTTTTCTCTTTCTTCTATTGGAGTTCCTGAAGGTTTTGTCTTCTTGTATTACAGTACTTGATGCTTCCGAACTTTATTGAAAAGGGTACCTCATTTTCTAGTCAAGCTTAGCCTTTGAATATCTTAATACTTCGATTCAAAATTACGTCTCCACCCATCATAATGGTCTGTATTCTGAGTAGACGCTTGATTAGCTTCACCGGACGCTTCTTAAAAGCTCTAAGGCACTTGGTTATCCACTTGGCACATTCACAAGGCTATTTAACTCGTAACATTCTGACCATTTAGAGTATTAGGCTTCTTTGACCCTGTTACTGGCCGAATTACGATTCGATGTCTTCATGACACTTGTTTACATGGATATTAGATTTAATGAGACACCGAATTCATCCAATTCGAAAATTATCAGCTCTATATATAGCCATCAGATGCTACAAAGGTATGACGGTCAGGAACGGCATCACATCACCAACTTACAGATGCTTTTTGACAAAGATAGAGATCGATTTCGCTCTTGATCTCTTCACGAGAGTTGCAGATATTTCTTTGAGCCTTCCAACGATACAAAGAACGATACTTTTGAAGAGATAATGCTCTAGAAATTTTCAGCAGAAGGTTGCATATTCGAATTGTCACGAACAGTATCACACCTCATGTTAGAAGAAGGAATATCACTCAGATAGAGATTCATTCAGATATCGACTTCTGCAAGAAACAGGTAGGTATTTCTCTTATCTTTCTAACTAAACCAAGATCACTTCATTATCATGGGCATACCTCAAAATATGACGTTTCAGACCCTTGATTATCGGCAGCAGACGCTTGACTTCAATCTTCAGTCTTTTTGCTGTTGCAGCTTCTGTACTTTTGTCTTTATTCACGCTTTTTTTCTCTTTCTTCAATTGGAGTTGCTGAATGTTTTGTCTTCTTCAAGTACAGTACTTGGTGCTTCAGAACTTTATTGAAAAGGGTACCTCATGTTCTGGTCAAGCTTGGTCTTTGAATATCTTAATACTTCGATTCAAAATTACTTCTCCACCCATCATAATGGTCTGTATTCTGAGTAGAAATTTGATTAGCTTCACCGGACGCTTCTTAAAAGAGCTAAGGCCCTTGGTTATCCACTTGGCACATTCACAAGGCTATTTAACTCTTAGCATTCTGACCATTTAGCGTATTATGCTTCTTTGACCCTATTACTGGCTGAATTACGATTCGATGTCTTCATGACACTTGTTTACATGGATATTAGCTTTAATGAGACACCGGTTTCATCCAATTCGAACACCATTAGCTCTATATATAGCCATCAGACGCTACAAAGGTATGACAATCAGGAACGGCATCACGTCACCAATTACGGATGCATTTTGACAAAGATAGAGATCGATTTCGCTCTTCACCTCTTCACGAGAGTTGCAGAAATTTCTTTGAGCCTTCCAACGATACAAATATCGATACTTTTGAAAACCTAAAGCTCTAGAAATTGTCAGCAGAAGGTTGCATATTCGAATTGTCATGAACAGTATCACACCTCAGGCTTGAAGAAGTAATTTCACTCATATAGAGATTGAATCAGATCTCGACTCTGCGTGAAACAGGTAGGTATTTCTCTTATCTTTCTGAAAAAACCAAGATCACTTCATTAGGACGAGCATACCTCAAAATACGACGTTTCTGACCCTAGGTTATCGGCAGCAGACGCTTGACTACAATCTTCAGTCTTTTTGTTGTTGCAGCTTTTGTACTTTTGTCTTTATTCACACTTTTTTTCTCATTCTTCTATTGGAGTTCCTGAAGGTTTTGTCTTCTTGTATTACAGTGCTTGATGCTTCAGAACTTTTTGAAAAGGGTACCTCATTTTCTAGTCAAGCTTAGCCTTTGAATATCTTAATACTTCGATTCAAAATTACGTCTCCACCCATCATAATGGTCTGTATTCTGAGTAGACGCTTGATTAGCTTCACCGGACTCTTCTTAAAAGCTCTAAGGCACTTGGTTATCCACTTGGCACATTCACAAGGCTATTTAACTCGTAACATTCTGACCATTTAGCGTATTATGCTTCTTTGACCCTGTTACTGGCCGAATTACGATTCGATGTCTTCATGACACTTGTTTACATGGATATTAGATTTAATGAGACACCGAATTCATCCAATTCGAAAATTATCAGCTCTATATATAGCCATCAGATGCTACAAAGGTATGACGGTCAGGAACGGCATCACATCACCAACTTACAGATGCTTTTTGACAAAGATAGAGATCGATTTCGCTCTTGATCTCTTCACGAGAGTTGCAGATATTTCTTTGAGCCTTCCAACGATACAAAGAACGATACTTTTGAAAAGATAATGCTCTAGAAATTTTCAGCAGAAGGTTTCATATTCGAATTGTCACGAACAGTATCACACCTCATGTTAGAAGAAGGAATATCACTCAGATAGAGATTCATTCAGATATCGACTTCTGCAAGAAACAGGTAGGTATTTCTCTTATCTTTCTAACTAAACCAAGATCACTTCATTATCATGGGCATACCTCAAAATATGACGTTTCAGACCCTTGATTATCGGCAGCAGACGCTTGACTTCAATCTTCAGTCTTTTTGCTGTTGCAGCTTCTGTACTTTTGTCTTTATTCACGCTTTTTTTCTCTTTCTTCAATTGGAGTTGCTGAATGTTTTGTCTTCTTCAAGTACAGTACTTGGTGCTTCAGAACTTTATTGAAAAGGGTACCTCATGTTCTGGTCAAGCTTGGTCTTTGAATATCTTAATACTTCGATTCAAAATTACTTCTCCACCCATCATAATGGTCTGTATTCTGAGTAGAAATTTGATTAGCTTCACCGGACGCTTCTTAAAAGAGCTAAGGCCCTTGGTTATCCACTTGGCACATTCACAAGGCTATTTAACTCTTAGCATTCTGACCATTTAGCGTATTATGCTTCTTTGACCCTATTACTGGCTGAATTACGATTCGATGTCTTCATGACACTTGTTTACATGGATATTAGCTTTAATGAGACACCGGTTTCATCCAATTCGAACACCATTAGCTCTATATATAGCCATCAGACGCTACAAAGGTATGACAATCAGGAACGGCATCACGTCACCAATTACGGATGCATTTTGACAAAGATAGAGATCGATTTCGCTCTTCACCTCTTCACGAGAGTTGCAGAAATTTCTTTGAGCCTTCCAACGATACAAATATCGATACTTTTGAAAACCTAAAGCTCTAGAAATTGTCAGCAGAAGGTTGCATATTCGAATTGTCATGAACAGTATCACACCTCAGGCTTGAAGAAGTAATTTCACTCATATAGAGATTGAATCAGATCTCGACTCTGCGTGAAACAGGTAGGTATTTCTCTTATCTTTCTGAAAAAACCAAGATCACTTCATTAGGACGAGCATACCTCAAAATACGACGTTTCTGACCCTAGGTTATCGGCAGCAGACGCTTGACTACAATCTTCAGTCTTTTTGTTGTTGCAGCTTTTGTACTTTTGTCTTTATTCACACTTTTTTTCTCTTTCTTCTATTGGAGTTCCTGAAGGTTTTGTCTTCTTGTATTACAGTGCTTGATGCTTCAGAACTTTATTGAAAAGGGTACCTCATTTTCTAGTCAAGCTTAGCCTTTGAATATCTTAATACTTCGATTCAAAATTACGTCTCCACCCATCATAATGGTCTGTATTCTGAGTAGACGCTTGATTAGCTTCACCGGACGCTTCTTAAAAGAGCTAAGGCACTTGGTTATCCACTTGGCACATTCACAAGGCTATTTAACTCGTAACATTCTGACCATTTAGCGTATTATGCTTCTTTGACCCTGTTACTGGCCGAATTACGATTCGATGTCTTCATGACACTTGTTTACATGGATATTAGATTTAATGAGACACCGAATTCATCCAATTCGAAAATTATCAGCTCTATATATAGCCATCAGATGCTACAAAGGTATGACGGTCAGGAACGGCATCACATCACCAACTTACAGATGCTTTTTGACAAAGATAGAGATCGATTTCGCTCTTGATCTCTTCACGAGAGTTGCAGATATTTCTTTGAGCCTTCCAACGATACAAAGAACGATACTTTTGAAAAGATAATGCTCTAGAAATTTTCAGCAGAAGGTTGCATATTCGAATTGTCACGAACAGTATCACACCTCATGTTGAAGAAGGAATTTCACTCAGATAGAGATTGATTCAGATATCGACTTCTGCAAGAAACAGGTAGGTATTTCTCTTATCTTTCTAACTAAACCAAGATCACTTCATTATCACGAGCATACCTCAAAATATGACGTTTCAGACCCTTGATTATCGGCAGCAGACGCTTGACTTCAATCTTCAGTCTTTTTGCTGTTGCAGCTTCTGTACTTTTGTCTTTATTCACGCTTTTTTTCTCTTTCTTCAATTGGAGTTGCTGAATGTTTTGTCTTCTTCAAGTACAGTACTTGGTGCTTCAGAACTTTATTGAAAAGGGTACCTCATGTTCTGGTCAAGCTTGGTCTTTGAATATCTTAATACTTCGATTCAAAATTACTTCTCCACCCATCATAATGGTCTGTATTCTGAGTACAAATTTGATTAGCTTCACCGGACGCTTCTTAAAAGAGCTAAGGCCCTTGGTTATCCACTTGGCACATTCACAAGGCTATTTAACTCTTAGCATTCTGACCATTTAGCGTATTATGCTTCTTTGACCCTATTACTGGCCGAATTACGATTCGATGTCTTCATGACACTTGTTTACATGGATATTAGCTTTAATGAGACACCGGTTTCATCCAATTCGAACACCATCAGCTCTATATATAGCCATCAGACGCTACAAAGGTATGACAATCAGGAACGGCATCACGTCACCAACTTACGGATGCATTTTGACAAAGATAGAGATCGATTTCGCTCTTCACCTCTTCACGAGAGTTGCAGATATTTCTTTGAGCCTTCCAACGATACAAATATCGATACTTTTGAAAACCTAAAGCTCTAGAAATTGTCAGCAGAAGGTTGCATATTCGAATTGTCACGAACAGTATCACACCTCATGCTTGAAGAAGGAATTTCACTCAGATAGAGATTGAATCAGATCTCGACTCTGCGTGAAACAGGTAGGTATTTCTCTTATCTTTCTGAAAAAACCAAGATCACTTCATTAGGACGAGCATACCTCAAAATACGACGTTTCAGACCCTTGATTATCGGCAGCAGACGCTTGACTTCAATCTTCAGTCTTTTTGTTGTTGCAGCTTTTGTACTTTTGTCTTTATTCACACTTTTTTTCTCTTTCTTCTATTGGAGTTCCTGAAGGTTTTGTCTTCTTGTATTACAGTACTTGATGCTTCAGAACTTTATTGAAAAGGGTACCTCATTTTCTGGTCAAGCTTGGTCTTTGAATATCTTAATACTTCGATTCAAAATTACTTCTCCACCCATCATAATGATCTATATTCTGAGTAGACGTTTGATTTGCTTCACTGGACGCTTCTTAAAAGAGCTAAGGCACTTGGTTATCCACTTGGCACATTCACAAGGCTATTTAACTCATAGCATTCTGACCATTTAGCGTATTATGCTTCTTTGACCCTGTTACTGGCCGAATTACGATTCGATGTCTTCATGAAACTTGTTTATATGGATATTAGCTTTAATGAGACACCGGTTTCATCCAATTCGAACACCATCAGCTCTATATATAGCCATCAGACGCTACAAAGGTATGACAGTCAGGAACGGCATCACGTCACCAACTTACGGATGCATTTTGACAAAGATAGAGATCGATTTCGCTCTTACCTCTTCACGAGAGTTGCAGATATTTCTTTGAGCCTTCCAACGATACAAATATCGATACTTTTGAAAACCTAAAGCTCTAGAAATTGTCAGCAGAAGGTTGCATATTCGAATTGTCACGAACAGTATCACACCTCATGCTTGAAGAAGGAATTTCACTCAGATAGAGATTGATTCAGATCTCGACTTCTGCGTGAAACAGGTAGGTATTTCTCTTATCTTTCTAAAAAACCAAGATCACTTCATTAGGACGAGCATACCTCAAAATACGACGTTTCTGACCCTTGATTATCGGCAGCAGACGCTTGACTTCAATCTTCAGTCTTTTTGCTGTTGCAGCTTTTGTACTTTTGTCTTTATTCACGCTTTTTTTCTCTTTCTTCTATTGGAGTTCCTGAAGGTTTTGTCTTCTTCTATTACAGTACTTGATGCTTCAGAACTTTATTGAAAAG
Source organism: Ammopiptanthus mongolicus (assembly GCA_039655645.1). NCBI lineage: Eukaryota > Viridiplantae > Streptophyta > Magnoliopsida > Fabales > Fabaceae > Ammopiptanthus > Ammopiptanthus mongolicus. Next base: position 46,438,956 of record CM077343.1, on the reverse strand, counting down.
GGTACCTCATTTTCTAGTCAAGCTTAGCCTTTGAATATCTTAATACTTCGATTCAAAATTACTTCTCCACCCATCATAATGGTCTGTATTCTGAGTAGACGCTTGATTAGCTTCACTGGACGCTTCTTAAAAGAGCTAAGGCACTTGGTTATCCACTTGGCACATTCACAAGGCTATTTAACTCGTAACATTCTGACCATTTAGCGTATTATGCTTCTTTGACCCTGTTACTGGCCGAATTAGGATTCGATGTCTTCATGAAACTTGTTTACATGGATATTAGCTTTAATGAGACACCGGTTTCATCCAATTCGAAAACCATCAGCTCTATATATAGCCATCAGATGCTACAAAGGTATGACAGTCAGGAACGGCATCACGTCACCAACTTACGGATGCATTTTGACAAAGATAGAGATCGATTTCGCTCTTGACCTCTTCACGAGAGTTGCAGATATTTCTTTGAGCCTTCCAACGATACCAAGATCGATACTTTTGAAAACCTAAAGCTCTAGAAATTGTCAGCAGAAGGTTGCATATTCGAATTGTCACGAACAGTATCACACCTCATGCTTGAAGAAGGAATTTCACTCAGATAGAGATTGATTCAGATCTCGACTTCTGCATGAAACAGGTAGGTATTTCTCTTATCTTTCTAAAAAAACCAAGATCACTTCATTAGGACGAGCATACCTCAAAATACGACGTTTCAGACCCTTGATTATCGGCAGCAGACGCTTGACTTCAATCTTCAGTCTTTTTGCTGTTGCAGCTTTTGTACTTTTGTCTTTATTCACGCTTTTTTTCTCTTTCTTCTATTGGAGTTCCTGAAGGTTTTGTCTTCTTCTATTACAGTACTTGATGCTTCAGAACTTTATTGAAAAGGGTACCTCATTTTCTGGTCAAGCTTGGTCTTTGAATATCTTAATACTTCGATTCAAAATTACTTCTCCACCCATCATAATGGTCTGTATTCTGAGTAGACTTTGATTAGCTTCACTGGACGCTTCTTAAAAGAGCTAAGGCGCTTGGTTATCCACTTGGCACATTCACAAGGCTATTTAACTCTATAGCATTCTGACCATTTAGCGTATTATGCTTCTTTGACCCTGTTACTGGCCGAATTACGATTCGATGTCTTCATGACACTTGTTTACATGGATATTAGCTTTAATGAGACACCGGTTTCATCCAATTCGAACACCATCAGCTCTATATATAGCCATCAGACGCTACAAAGGTATGACAGTCAGGAACGGCATCACGTCACCAACTTACGGATGCATTTTGACAAAGATAGAGATCGATTTCGCTCTTCACCTCTTCACGAGAGTTGCAGATATTTCTTTGAGCCTTCCAACGATACAAATATCGATACTTTTGAAAACCTAAAGCTCTAGAAATTGTCAGCAGAAGGTTGCATATTCGCATTGTCACGAACTGTATCACACCTCATGCTTGAAGAAGGAATTTCACTCAGATAGAGATTGATTCAGATCTCGACTTCTGCGTGAAACAGGTAGGTATTTCTCTTATCTTTCTAAAAAACCCAAGATTACTTCATTAGGTCGAGCATACCTCAAAATACGACTTTTTGGACCCTTGATTATCGGCAGCAGAAGCTTGACTTCAATCTTCAGTCTTTTTGCTGTTGCAGCTTTTGTACCTATGTCTTTATTCACACTTTTTTTCTCTTTCTTCTATTAGAGTTACTGAAGCTTTTATATTCTTATATTACCGTACTTGATGCTTCAGAACTTTATTGAAAAGGGTACCTCATTTTCTGGTCAAGCTTGGACGTTGAATATCTTAAAACTTCGATTCAATTTTACTTCTCCACCCATCATAATGGTCTGTATTCTGAGTAGACGCTTGATTAGCTTCACTGGACGCTTCTTAAAAGAGCTAAGGCGCTTGGTTATCCACTTGGCACATTCACAAGGCTGTTTAACTCGTAGCATTCTTACCATTTAGCATATTATGCTTTTTGACCCTGTTACTGGCTGAATTAGGATTCGATGTCTTCATGAAACTTGTTTACATGGATATTAGCTTTAATGAGACACCGGTTTCATCCAATTCGAACACCATCAGCTCTATATATAGCCATCAGACGCTACAAAGGTATGACAGTCAGGAACGGCATCACGTCACCAACTTACGGATGCATTTTGACAAAGATAGAGATCGATTTCGCTCTTGACCTCTTCACGAGAGTTGCAGATATTTCTTTGAGCCTTCCAACGATACCAAGATCGATACTTTTGAAAACCTAAAGCTCTAGAAATTGTCAGCAGAAGGTTGCATATTCGAATTGTCACGAACAGTATCACACCTCATGCTTGAAGAAGGAATTTCACTCAGATAGAGATTGATTCAGATCTCGACTTCTGCATGAAACAGGTAGGTATTTCTCTTATCTTTCTAAAAAAACCAAGATCACTTCATTAGGACGAGCATACCTCAAAATACGACGTTTCGGACCCTTGATTATCGGCAGCAGACGCTTGACTTCAATCTTCAGTCTTTTTGCTGTTGCAGCTTTTGTACTTTTGTCTTTATTCACGCTTTTTTTCTCTTTCTTCTATTGGAGTTCCTGAAGGTTTTGTCTTCTTCTATTACAGTACTTGATGCTTCAGAACTTTATTGAAAAGGGTACCTCATTTTCTAGTCAAGCTTGGTCTTTGAATATCTTAATACTTCGATTCAAAATTACTTCTCCACCCATCATAATGGTCTGTATTCTGAGTAGACGCTTGATTAGCTTCACTGGACGCTTCTTAAAAGAGCTAAGGCACTTGGTTATCCACTTGGCACATTCACAAGGCTATTTAACTCATAGCATTCTGACCATTTAGCGTATTATGCTTCTTTGACCCTGTTACTGGCCGAATTACGATTCGATGTCTTCATGAAACTTGTTTACATGGATATTAGCTTTAATGAGACACCGGTTTCATCCAATTCGAACACCATCAGCTCTATATATGGCCATCAGATGCTACAAAGGTATGACAGTCATGAACGGCATCACGTCACCAACTTACGGATGCATTTTGACAAAGATAGAGATCGATTTCGCTCTTGACCTCTTCACGAGAGTTGCAGATATTTCTTTGACCCTTCCAACGATACCAAGATCGATACATTTGAAAACCTAAAGCTCCAGAAATTGTCAGCAGAAGGTTGCATATTCGCATTGTCACGAACTGTATCACACCTCATGCTTGAAAAAGGAATTTCACTCAAATAGAGATTGAGTCAGAAATCGACTTCGGCGTGAAACAGGTAGGTATTTCTCTTATCTTTCTAAAAATCCCAAGATTACTTCATTAGGTCGAGCATACCTCAAAATAAGACTTTTTGGACCCTTGATTATCTGCAGCAGACGCTTGACTTCAATCTTCAGTCTTTTTGCTGTTGCAGCTTTTGTACTTATGTCTTTATTCACACTTTTTTTTCTCTTTCTTCTACTGGAGTTGCTCAAGCTTTTATATTCTTATATTACAGTACTTGATGCTTCAGAACTTTATTGAAATGGGTACCTCATTTTCTGGTCAAGCTTGGAGGTTGAATATCTTAAAACTTCGATTCAACTTTACTTCTCCACCCATCATATTGGTCTGTATTCGGAGTAGACACTTCATTAGCTTCACAGGACGCTTCTTACAAGAGCTAAGGCACTTGGTTATCCACTTGGCACATTCACAAGGCTATTTAACTCATAGCATTCTGACCATTTAGCGTATTATGCTTCTTTGACCCTGTTACTGGCCGAATTACAATTCGATGTCTTCATGAAACTTGTTTAAATGGATATTAGCTTTAATGAGACACCGGTTTCATCCAATTCGAACACCATCAGCTCTATATATAGCCATCAGATGCTACAAAGGTATGACAGTCAGGAACGGCATCACGTCACCAACTTACGGATGCATTTTGACAAAGATAGAGATCGATTTCGCTCTTGACCTCTTCACGAGAGTTGCAGATATTTCTTTGAGCCTTCCAACGATACCAAGATCGATACTTTTGAAAACCTAAAGCTCTAGAAATTGTCAGCAGAAGGTTGCATATTCGAATTGTCACGAACAGTATCACACCTCATGCTTGAAGAAGGAATTTCACTCAGATAGAGATTGATTCAGATCTCGACTTCTGCATGAAACAGGTAGGTATTTCTCTTATCTTTCTAAAAAAACCAAGATCACTTCATTAGGACGAGCATACCTCAAAATACGACGTTTCGGACCCTTGATTATCGGCAGCAGACGCTTGACTTCAATCTTCAGTCTTTTTGCTGTTGCAGCTTTTGTACTTTTGTCTTTATTCACGCTTTTTTTCTCTTTCTTCTATTGGAGTTCCTGAAGGTTTTGTCTTCTTCTATTACAGTACTTGATGCTTCAGAACTTTATTGAAAAGGGTACCTCATTTTCTAGTCAAGCTTAGCCTTTGAATATCTTAATACTTCGATTCAAAATTACTTCTCCACCCATCATAATGGTCTGTATTCTGAGTAGACTCTTGATTAGCTTCACTGGACGCTTCTTAAAAGAGCTAAGGCACTTGGTTATCCACTTGGCACATTCACAAGGCTATTTAACTCATAGCATTCTGACCATTTAGCGTATTATGCTTCTTTGACCCTGTTACTGGCCGAATTACAATTCGATGTCTTCATGAAACTTGTTTAAATGGATATTAGCTTTAATGAGACACCGGTTTCATCCAATTCGAACACCATCAGCTCTATATATAGCCATCAGACGCTACAAAGGTATGACAGTCAGGAACGGCATCACGTCACCAACTTACGGATGCATTTTGACAAAGATAGAGATCGATTTCGCTCTTCACCTCTTCACGAGAGTTGCAGATATTTCTTTGAGCCTTCCAACGATACAAATATTGATACTTTTGAAAACCTAAAGCTCTAGAAATTGTCAGCAGAAGGTAGCATATTCGAATTGTCACGAACAGTATCACACCTCATGCTTGAAGAAGGAATTTCACTCAGATAGAGATTGATTCAGATCTCGACTTCTGCATGAAACAGGTAGGTATTTCTCTTATCTTTCTAAAAAAACAAGATCACTTCATTAGGACGAGCATACCTCAAAATACGACGTTTCGGACCCTTGATTATCGGCAGCAGACGCTTGACTTCAATCTTCAGTCTTTTTGCTGTTGCAGCTTTTGTACTTTTGTCTTTATTCACGCATTTTTTCTCTTTCTTCTATTGGAGTTCCTGAAGGTTTTGTCTTCTTCTATTACAGTACTTGATGCTTCAGAACTTTATTGAAAAGGGCACCTCATTTTCTAGTCAAGCTTAGCTTTTGAATATCTTAATACTTCGATTCAAAATTACTTCTCCACCCATCATAATGGTCTGTATTCTGAGTAGACTCTTGATTAGCTTCACTGGACGCTTCTTAAAAGAGCTAAGGCGCTTGGTTATCCACTTGGCACATTCACAAGGCTATTTAACTCATAGCATTCTGACCATTTAGCGTATTATGCTTCTTTGACCCTGTTACTGGCCGAATTACGATTCGATGTCTTCATGAAACTTGTTTACATGGATATTAGCTTTAATGAGACACCGGTTTCATCCAATTCGAACACCATCAGCTCAATATATGGCCATCAGATGCTACAAAGGTATGACAGTCAGGAACGGCATCACGTCACCAACTTACGGATGCATTTTGACAAAGATAGAGATCGATTTCGCTCTTGACCTCTTCACGAGAGTTGCAGATATTTCTTTGAGCCTTCCAACGATACCAAGATCGATACTTTTGAAAACCTAAAGCTCCAGAAAAGTTCAGCAGAAGGATGCATATTCGAATTGTCACGAACAGTATCACGCCTCATGCGTGAAGAAGGAATTTCACTCAGACAGAGATTGATTTAGATCTTGACTTTTACATGAAACAGGAAGGTATTTCTCTTATCTTTCTAAAAAAAACCAAGATTACTTCATTAGGACGAGCATACCTCAAAATACGACGTTTTGGACCCTTGATTATCGGTAGCTGACGCTTTACTTCAATCTTCAGTCTTTTTGCAGTTGTAGCTTTTGTACTTATGTCTTTATTCACGCTTTTTTCTCTTTCTTCTATTGGAGTTGCTGAAGGTTTTGTCTTCTTCTATTACAGTACTTGATGCTTCAGAACTTTATTGAAAAGGGCACCTCATTTTCTAGTCAAGCTTAGCTTTTGAATATCTTAATACTTCGATTCAAAATTACTTCTCCACCCATCATAATGGTCTGTATTCTGAGTAGACTCTTGATTAGCTTCACTGGACGCTTCTTAAAAGAGCTAAGGCGCTTGGTTATCCACTTGGCACATTCACAAGGCTATTTAACTTATAGCATTCTGACCATTTAGCGTATCATGCTTCTTTGACCCTGTTACTGGCTGAATTACAATTCGATGTCTTCAAGAAACTTGTTTAAATGGATATTAGCTTTAATGAGACACCGATTTCATCCAATTCGAACACCATCAGCTCTATATATAGCCATCAGATGCTACAAAGGTATGACAGTCATGAACGGCATCACGTCACCAACTTACGGATGCATTTTGACAAAGATAGAGATCGATTTCGCTCTTCACCTCTTCACGAGAGTTGCAGATATTTCTTTGAGCCTTCCAACGATACAAATATTGATACTTTTGAAAACCTAAAGCTCTAGAAATTGTCAGCAGAAGGTAGCATATTCGAATTGTCACGAACAGTATCACACCTCATGCTTGAAGAAGGAATTTCACTCAGATAGAGATTGAATCAGATCTCGACTTCTGCATGAAACAGGTAGGTATTTCTCTTATCTTTCTAAAAAAACAAATATCACTTCATTAGGACGAGCATACCTCAAAATACGACGTTTCGGACCCTTGATTATCGGCAGCAGACGCTTGATTTCAATCTTCGGTCTTTTTGCTGTTGCAGCTTTTGTACTTTTGTCTTTATTCACGCATTTTTTCTCTTTCTTCTATTGGAGTTCCTGAAGGTTTTGTCTTCTTCCATTATAGTACTTGATGCTTCAGAACTTTATTGAAAAGGGCACCTCATTTTCTAGTCAAGCTTAGCTTTTGAATATCTTAATACTTCGATTCAAAATTACTTCTCCACCCATCATAATGGTCTGTATTCTGAGTAGACTCTTGGTTAGCTTCACTGGACGCTTCTTAAAAGAGCTAAGGCGCTTGGTTATCCACTTGGCACATTCACAAGGCTATTTAACTTATAGCATTCTGACCATTTAGCGTATCATGCTTCTTTGACCCTGTTACTGGCCGAATTACAATTCGATGTCTTCATGAAACTTGTTTAAATGGATATTAGCTTTAATGAGACACCGGTTTCATCCAATTCAAACGCCATCAGCTCTATATATAGCCATCAGATGCTACAAAGGTATGACAGTCAGGAACGGCATCACGTCACCAACTTACGGATGCATTTTGACAAAGATAGAGATCGATTTCGCTCTTCACCTCTTCACGAGAGTTGCAGATATTTCTTTGAGCCTTCCAACGATACAAATATTGATACTTTTGAAAACCTAAAGCTCTAGAAATTGTCAGCAGAAGGTAGCATATTCGAATTATCACGAACAGTATCACACCTCATGCTTGAAGAAGGAATTTCACTCAGATAGAGATTGAATCAGATCTCGACTTCTGCATGAAACAGGTAGGTATTTCTCTTATCTTTCTAAAAAACCAAGATCACTTCATTAGGACGAGCATACCTCAAAATACGACGTTTCGGACCCTTGATTATCGGTAGCAGACGCTTGACTTCAATCTTCAGTCTTTTTGCTCTTGCAGCTTTTGCACTTTTGTCTTTATTCACACTTTTTTTTCTATTTCTTCTATTGGAGTTCCTGAAGGTTTTGTCTTCTTCTATTACAGTACTTGATGCTTCAGAACTTTATTGAAAAGGGCACCTCATTTTCTAGTCAAGCTTAGCCTTTGAATATCTTAATACTTCGATTCAAAATTACTTCTCCACCCATCATAATGGTCTGTATTCTGAGTAGACTCTTGGTTAGCTTCACTGGACGCTTCTTAAAAGAGCTAAGGCGCTTGGTTATCCACTTGGCACATTCACAAGGCTATTTAACTTATAGCATTCTGACCATTTAGCGTATCATGCTTCTTTGACCCTGTTACTGGCCGAATTACAATTCGATGTCTTCATGAAACTTGTTTAAATGGATATTAGCTTTAATGAGACACCGGTTTCATCCAATTCAAACACCATCAGCTCTATATATAGCCATCAGACGCTACAAAGGTATGACAGTCAGGAACGACATCACGTCACCAACTTACGGATGCATTTTGACAAAGATAGAGATCGATTTCGCTCTTCACCTCTTCACGAGAGTTGCAGATATTTCTTTGAGCCTTCCAACGATACAAATATTGATACTTTTGAAAACCTAAAGCTCTAGAAATTGTCAGCAGAAGGTAGCATATTCGAATTGTCACGAACAGTATCACACCTCATGCTTGAAGAAGGAATTTCACTCAGATAGAGATTGATTCAGATCTCGACTTCTGCGTGAAACAGGTAGGTATTTCTCTTATCTTTCTAAAAAAACCAAGATCACTTCATTAGAACGAGCATACCTCAAAATACGACGTTTCGGACCCTTGATTATCGGCAGCAGACGCTTGACTTCAATCTTCAGTCTTTTTGCTGTTGCAGCTTTTGTACTTTTGTCTTTATTCACGCATTTTTTCTCTTTCTTCTATTGGAGTTCCTGAAGGTTTTGTCTTCTTCTATTACAGTACTTGATGCTTCAGAACTTTATTGAAAAGGGCACCTCATTTTCTAGTCAAGCTTAGCTTTTGAATATCTTAATACTTCGATTCAAAATTACTTCTCCACCCATCATAATGGTCTGTATTCTGAGTAGACTCTTGGTTAGCTTCACTGGACGCTTCTTAAAAGGGCTAAGGCGCTTGGTTATCCACTTGGCACATTCACAAGGCTATTTAACTTATAGCATTCTGACCATTTAGCGTATCATGCTTCTTTGACCCTGTTACTGGCCGAATTACAATTCGATGTCTTCATGAAACTTGTTTAAATGGATATTAGCTTTAATGAGACACTGGTTTCATCCAATTCAAACACCATCAGCTCTATATATAGCCATCAGATGCTACAAAGGTATGACAGTCAGGAACGGCATCACGTCACCAACTTACGGATGCATTTTGACAAAGATAGAGATCGATTTCGCTCTTCACCTCTTCACGAGAGTTGCAGATATTTCTTTGAGCCTTCCAACGATACAAATATTGATACTTTTGAAAACCTAAAGCTCTAGAAATTGTTAGCAGAAGGTAGCATATTCGAATTGTCACGAACAGTATCACACCTCATGCTTGAAGAAGGAATTTCACTCAGATAGAGATTGATTCAGATCTCGACTTCTGCGTGAAACAGGTAGGTATTTCTCTTATCTTTCTAAAAAACCAAGATCACTTCATTAGGACGAGCATACCTCAAAATACGACGTTTCGGACCCTTGATTATCGGCAGCAGACGCTTGACTTCAATCTTCAGTCTTTTTGCTGTTGCAGCTTTTGTACTTTTGTCTTTATTCACGCATTTTTTCTCTTTCTTCTATTGGAGTTCCTGAAGGTTTTGTCTTCTTCTATTACAGTACTTGATGCTTCAGAACTTTATTGAAAAGGGCACCTCATTTTCTAGTCAAGCTTAGCTTTTGAATATCTTAATACTTCGATTCAAAATTACTTCTCCACCCATCATAATGGTCTGTATTCTGAGTAGACTCTTGGTTAGCTTCACTGGACGCTTCTTAAAAGGGCTAAGGCGCTTGGTTATCCACTTGGCACATTCACAAGGCTATTTAACTTATAGCATTCTGACCATTTAGCGTATCATGCTTCTTTGACCCTGTTACTGGCCGAATTACAATTCGATGTCTTCATGAAACTTGTTTAAATGGATAATAGCTTTAATGAGACACCGGTTTCATCCAATTCAAACACCATCAGCTCTATATATAGCCATCAGTTGCTACAAAGAAATGACAGTCAGGAACGACATCACGTCACCAACTTACGGATGCATTTTGACAAAGATAGAGATCGATTTCGCTCTTCACCTCTTCACGAGAGTTGCAGATATTTCTTTGAGCCTTCCAACGATACAAATATTGATACTTTTGAAAACCTAAAGCTCTAGAAATTGTCAGCAGAAGGTAGCATATTCGAATTGTCACGAACAGTATCACACCTCATGCTTGAAGAAGGAATTTCACTCAGATAGAGATTGATTCAGATCCCGACTTCTGCGTGAAACAGGTAGGTATTTCTCTTATCTTTCTAAAAAAACCAAGATCACTTCATTAGAACGAGCATACCTCAAAATACGACGTTTCGGACCCTTGATTATCGGCAGCAGACGCTTGATTTCAATCTTCGGTCTTTTTGCTGTTGCAGCTTTTGTACTTTTGTCTTTATTCACGCATTTTTTCTCTTTCTTCTATTGGAGTTCCTGAAGATTTTGTCTTCTTCCATTACAGTACTTGATGCTTCAGAACTTTATTGAAAAGGGCACCTCATTTTCTAGTCAAGCTTAGCTTTTGAATATCTTAATACTTCGATTCAAAATTACTTCTCCACCCATCATAATGGTCTGTATTCTGAGTAGACTCTTGGTTAGCTTCACTGGACGCTTCTTAAAAGGGCTAAGGCGCTTGGTTATCCACTTGGCACATTTACAAGGGTACTTAACTTATAGCATTCTAACCATTTAGCGTATCATACTTCTTTGACTCTGTTACTGGCCGAATTACAATTCGATGTCTTCATGAAACTTGTTTAAATGGATAATAGCTTTAATGAGACACTGGTTTCATCCAATTCAAACACCATCAGCTCTATATATAGCCATCAGATACTACAAAGATATGACAGTCAGGAACGGCATCACGTCACCAACATACGGATGCATTTTGACAAAGATAGAGATCGATTTCGCTCTTCACCTCTTCACGAGAGTTGCAGATATTTCTTTGAGCCTTCCAACGATACAAATATTGATACTTTTGAAAACCTATAGCTCTAGAAATTGTTAGCAGAAGGTAGCATATACGAATTGTCACGAACAGTATCACACCTCATGCTTCAAGAAGGAATTTCACTCAGATAGAGATTGATTCAGATCTCGACTTCTGCATGAAACAGGTAGGTATTTCTCTTATCTTTCTAAAAAATCCAAGATCACTTCATTAGGACGAGCATACCTCAAAATACGACGTTTCGGACCCTTGATTATCGGCAGCAGACGCTTGACTTCAATCTTCAGTCTTTTTGCTGTTGCAGCTTTCGTACTTTTGTCTTTATTCATGCATTTTTTCTCTTTCTTCTATTGGAGTTCCTGAAGGTTTTGTCTTCTTCTATTACAGTACTTGATGCTTTAGAACTTTATTGAAAAGGGCACCTCATTTTCTAGTCAAGCTTAGCTTTTGAATATCTTAATACTTCGATTCAAAATTACTTCTCCACCCATCATAATGGTCTGTATTCTGAGTAGACTCTTGGTTAGCTTCACTGGACGCTTCTTAAAAGGGCTAAGGCGCTTGGTTATCCACTTGGCACATTCACAAGGGTATTTAACTTATAGCATTCTAACCATTTAGCATATCATACTTCTTTGACCCTGTTACTGGCCGAATTACAATTCGATGTCTTCATGAAACTTGTTTAAATGGATAATAGCTTTAATGAGACACCGGTTTCATCCAATTCAAACACCATCAGCTCTATATATAGCCATCAGTTGCTACAAAGAAATGACAGTCAGGAATGACATCACGTCACCAACTTACGGATGCATTTTGACAAAGATAGAGATCGATTTCGCTCTTCACCTCTTCACGAGAGTTGCATATATTTCTTTGAGCCTTCCAACGATACAAATATTGATACTTTTGAAAACCTAAAGCTCTAGAAATTGTCAGCAGAAGGTAGCATATTCGAATTGTCACGAACAGTATCACACCTCATGCTTGAAGAAGGAATTTCACTCAGATAGAGATTGATTCAGATCTCGACTTCTACGTGAAACAGGTAGGTATTTCTCTTATCTTTCTAAAAAAACCAAGATCACTTCATTAGGACGAGCATACCTCAAAATACGACGTTTCGGACCCTTGATTATCGGCAGCAGACGCTTGACTTCAATCTTCAGTCTTTTTGCTGTTGCAGCTTTTGTACTTTTGTCTTTATTCACGCATTTTTTCTCTTTCTTCTATTGGAGTTCCTGAAGGTTTTGTCTTCTTCTATTACAGTACTTGATGCTTCAGAACTTTATTGGAAAGGGTACCTCAATTTCTGATCAAGCTTGGTCTTTGAATATCTTAATACTTCGATTCAAAATTACTTCTCCACCCATCATAATGGTCTGTATTCTGAGTAGACTGTTGATTAGCTATACTGGACGCTTCTTAAAAGAGCTAAGGCGCTTGGTTATCCACTTGACACATTCACAAGGCTATTTAACTTATAGCATTCTGACCATTTAGCGTATCATGCTTCTTTGACCCTATTGCTGGCTGAATTACAATTCGATGTCTTCATGAAACTTGTTTAAATGGATATTAGCTTTAATGAGACACCGGTTTCATCCTATCCGGACACCATCAACTCTATATATAGCCATCAGATGCTACAAAGGTACGACAGTCTGGAACAGCATCACGTCACCAACTTACGGATGCATTTTGACAAAGATAGAGATCGATTTCGCTCTTCACCTCTTCACGAGAGTTGCAGATATTTCTTTGAGCCTTCCAACGATACAAATATTGATACTTTTGAAAACCTAAAGCTCTAGAAATTGTCAACAGAAGGTAGCATATTCGAATTGTCACGAACAGTATCACACCTCATGCTTGAAGAAGGAATTTCACTCAGATAGAGATTGATTCAGATCTCGACTTCTGCGTGAAACAGGTAGGTATTTCTCTTATCTTTCTAAAAAAACCAAGATCACTTCATTAGGACGAGCATACCTCAAAATACGACGTTTCGGACCCTTGATTATCGACAGCAGATGCTTGACTTCAATCTTCAGTCTTTTTGCTGTTGCAGCTTTTGTACTTTTGTCTTTATTCACGCATTTTTTCTCTTTCTTCTATTGGAGTTCCTGAAGGTTTTGTCTTCTTCTATTACAGTACTTGATGCTTTAGAACTTTATTGAAAAGGGCACCTCATTTTTTAGTCAAGCTTAGCCGTTGAATATCTTAATACTTCGATTCAAAATTACTTCTCCACCCATCATAATGGTTTGTATTCTGAGTAGGCTCTTGGTTAGCTTCACTGGACGCTTCTTAAAAGAGCTAAGGCGCTTGGTTATCCACTTGGCACATTCACAAGGCTATTTAGCTTATGGCATTCTGACCATTTAGCGTATCATGCTTCTTTGACCCTGTTACTGGCCGAATTACAATTCGATGTCTTCATGAAACTTGTTTAAATGGATATTTGCTTTAATGAGACACCGATTTCATCCAATTCGAACACCATCAGCTCTATATATAGCCATCAGACGCTACAAAGTTATGACAGTCAGGAACGACATCACTTCACCAACTTTCGGATGCATTTTGACAAAGATAGAGATCGATTTCGCTCTTCACCTCTTCACGAGAGTTGCAGATATTTCTTTGAGCCTTCCATCGATACAAATATCGATACTTTGGAAAACCTAAAGCTCTAGAAATTGTCAGCAGAAGGTTGCATATTCGAATTGTCACGAACAGTATCGCACCTCGTGCTTGAAGAAGGAATTTCACTCAGATAGAGATTGATTCAGATCTTGACTTCTGCGTGAAACAGGTAGGTATTTCTCTTATCTTTCTAAAAAAACCAAGATCACTTCATTAGGACGAGCATACCCCAAAATACGACGTTTCTGACCCTAGATTATCGGCAGCTGACGCTTGACTACAATCTTCAGTCTTTTGTTGTTGCAGCTTTTGTACTTTTGTCTTTGTTCAAGCTTTTTTTCTTTCTTCAATTGGAGTTCCTGAAGGTTTTGTCTTCTTCTATTACAGTACTTGATGCATCAAAACCTTATTGAAAAGGGTACCTCTTTTTCTAGTCAAGCTTAGCCTTTGAATATCTTAATACTTCGATTCAAAATTACTTCTCCACCCATCATAATAGTCTGTATTCTGAGTAGACGCTTGATTAGCTTCACTGCACGCTTCTTAAAAGAGCTAAGGCACTTGGTTATCCACTTGGCACATTCACAAGGCTATTTAACTCATAGCATTCTGACCATTTAGCGCATTATGCTTCTTTGACCCTGTTAGTGGCCGAATTACGATTCGATGTCTTCATGACACTTGTTTACATGGATGTTAGCTTTAATGTGACATCGGATTCATCCAATTTGAAAACCATCAGCTCTATATATTGCCATCAGACGCTAGAAAGGTAAGACAGTCAGGAACGGCATCACGTCACCAACTTACAGATGCATTTTGACAAAGATAGGGATCGATTTCGCTCTTGACCTCTTCGCGAGAGTTGCAGATATTTGTTTGAGCCTTCCTACGGTACAAAGATTGATACTTTTGAAAACATAATGCTCTACAAATTGTCAGCAGAAGGTTGCATATTCGTATTGTCACGAACAGTATCACACCTCATGCTAGAAGAAGGAATGCCACTGAGATAGAGATTCATTCGGATCTCGACTTCTGCAAGAAACAGGTAGGTATTTCTCTTATCTTTCTAAATAAACCAAGATCACTTCATTAGCACGAGCATACCTCAAAATACGACGTTTCGGAGCCTTGATTATCGGCAGCAGACGCTTGACTTAAATCTTTAGTCTTTTTGCTGTTGCAGCTTTTGTGCTTTTGTCTTTATTCACGCATTTTTTCTCTTTCTTCTATTGGAGTTGCTGAAGGTTTTGTCTTCTTCAAGTGCAGTACTTGGTGCTTTCAGAACTTTATTGAAAAGGGTACCTCATGTTCTGGTCAAGATTGGTCTTTGAATATCTTAATACTTTGATTCAAAATTACTTCTCCAACCATCAAAATGTTCTGTATTCTAAGTAGACGCTTGATTAGCTTCACATGACGCTTCTTAAAAGAGCTAAGGCGCTTGGTTATCCACTTGGCACATTCACAAGGCTATTTAACTCATAGCATTCTGACTATTTAGCGTATTATGCTTCTTTAACCCTGTTAGTGGCCGAATTACGATTCGATGTCTTCACGAAACTTGTTTAAATGGATATTAGCTTTAATGACACACCGGTTTCATCCAATTCGAACACCATCAGCTCTATATATAGCCATCAGACGCTACAAAGGTATGACAGTCAGGAACGGCATCACGCCACCAACATACGGATGCATGTTGACAAAGATAGAGATCGATTTCGCTCTTGATCTCTTCACGAGAGTTGCAGATATTTCTTTGAGCCTTCCAACGATACCAAGTTCGATACCTTTGAAAGCCTAAAACTCCAGAAATTATCAGCAGAAGGTTGCACATTCGAATTGTCACGAACAGTATCACACCTCATGCTTGAAGAAGGAATTTCATTCAGATAGAGATTGATTCAGATCTCGACTTCTGCATGAAATAGGTAGGTATTTCTCTTATCTTTCTAAAAAAAACCAAGATCACTTCATCAGGACCAGCATAACTCAAAATACGACATTTCGGACCCATGATTATCGGCAGCAGACGCTTGACTTCAATCTTCAGTCTTTTTGCTGTGGCAGGTTTTGCATTTTTGTCTTTATACACGCTTTTTTTTTCTATTTCTTCTATTGGTGTTCCTGAAGGTTTTGTCTTCTTCTATTACAGTGCTTGCTGCTTCAGAACTTTATTGAAAAGGGTTCCTCATTTTCTGGTCAAGCTTGGACTTTGAATATCTTAATACTTCTTTCAAAATTACTTCTCCACCCATTATAATGTTCTGTATTTTGAGTAGACGCTTGATTAGCTTCACTGGAGGCTTCTTAAAAGAGCTAAGGCCCTTGGTTATCCACTTGCCACATTCACAAGGCTATTTAACTCATAGCATTCTGACCATTTAGCGTATTATGCTTCTTTGACCGTGTTACTGGTCGAATTACGATTCTATATCTTCATGAAACTTGTTTATATGGATATAAGCTTTAATGAGACATCAGTTTCATCCAATTTGAACACCATCAGCTCAATATATGGCCATCAGGCGCTACAAAGGTATGACAGTCTGGAACGACATCACGTCACCAACTTACGGATGCATTTTGACAAAGATAGAGATCGATTTCGCTCTTGACCTCTTCACGAGAGTTGCAGATATTTCCTTGAGACTTCCAATGATACCGAGATCAATAATTTTGAACACCCAATGCTCCATAAATTGTCAGCAGACGGTTGCATGTTCGGATTGTCACGAACAGTATCACACCTCAAGCTTGAAGAAGGAATTTCACTCTAATAGAGATTGAATCAGATCTCGACTTCTATAGGGAACAGGTCAGTATTTCTCTTATCTTTCTAAAAAAAAAGAAGATCACTTCATTAGGACGAGCATACCTCAAAATACAACGTTTCGGATGCTTGATTATCGTCAGTAGAAGCTTGACTTCAATCTTCAGTGTTTTTGCTGCTGCAGCTTTTTTACTTTGGTCTTTATTCAAGCTTTTTTTTATCTTTATTCTATTAAAGTTGCTGCAGCTTTTGTATTTTTCTTTTACAATACTTGATGCATCATAACTTTATTGAAAACGGTACCTCATTTTCTGGTCAAGCTTGGCTTTGAATATCTTAATACTTCGATTCAAAAATACTTCTCCACCCATCATAATGGTCTGTATTCTGAGTAGACGCTTGATTAGCTTCACTGGATGCTTCTTATAAGAACTAAGGCCCTTGTTTATCCACTTGCCACATTCACAAGGCTATTTAACTCATAGCATTCTGACCATTTAGTGTATTATGCTTCTTTGACCGTGTTACTGGCCGAATTACGATTCGATGTCTTCATGTAACTTGTTTATATGGATATAAGCTTTAATGAGACATCAGTTTCATCCAATTTGAACACCATCAGCTCAATATAAGGCCATCAGACGCTACAAAGTTATGACAGTCTGGAACGGCATCACGTCACCAACTTACGGATGCATTTCGACAAACATAGAGATCGATTTCGCTCTTGACCTCTTCCCGATAGTTGCAGATATTTCCTTGAGCCTTCCAAAGATACCAAGATCGATACTTTTGAACACCCAAAGCTCCAGAAATTGTCATCAGACGGTTGCATGTTTAGATTGTCACAAATAGTATCACATCTCAAGCTTGAAGAAGGAATTTCACTCCGATAGAGATTGATACAGATCTCGGCTTCTTCAGGAAATATGCAGGTATTTCTCTTACATTTCTAATAAAACCAAGATCACTTCATTAGGATGAGCGTACCTCAAAATACGACGTTTCGGACGATTGATTATCGATAGTAGACGCTTGACTTCAATCTTCAGTCTTTTTGCTATTGCAGCTTTTGTACTTTTGTCTTTATTCACGCTATTTTTATCATTCTTCTATTGGAGTTGCTGAAGGTTTTGTCCTTTTCTATTACAGTACTTGATGCTTCAGAACTTTATTGAAAATGGTATCTCATTTTCTGGTCAAGCTTGGACTTTGAATATCTTAATACTTCTTTCAAAATTACTTCTCCACCCATCATAATGGTCTGTATTCTGAGTAGACGCTTGATTAGCTTCGCTGGATGCTTCTTATAAGAATTAAGGCCCTTGGTTATCCACTTGCCACATTCACAAGGCAATTTAACTCATAGCATTCTGACCAATTAGCATATTATGCTTCTTTGACCATGTTACTGGCCGAATTAGGATTCGATGTCTTCATGAAACTTGTTTATATGGATATTAGCTTTAATGGGACACCGGCTTCATCCAATTCGAACACCATCAGCTAAATATATGGCCATCAAACGCTACAAAGTTATGACAGTCCGGAACAGAATCACGTTACCAACTTACGGATGCATTTTGACAAAGATAGAGATCGATTTCGCTCTTGACCTCTTCACGAGAGTTGCAGATATTTCTTTGAGCCTTCCAACGATACAAAGATCGATACTTTTGAAAACCTAAAGCTCCAGAAATTGTCAGCAGAAAGTTGCACATTCGAATTGTCACGAACAGTATCACACCTCATTCTTGAAAAAGGAATTTCACTCTGATAGAGATTGATTCAGATCACGACTTCTGCATAAAATAGGTAAGTATTTCTGTTATCTTTCTAAAAAAAACCAAGATTACTTTATTAGGATGAGCATACCTCAAAATACGATGTATTGGACCCTTTATTATCGGCAGCAGACGCTTGACTTCAATCTTCAGTATTTTTGTTGTTGCAGCTTTTGTACTTATGTCTTTATTCACGCTTTTTTTTCTCTTTCTTCTATTGGAGTTGCTGAAGGTTTTGTCTTCTTCTATTACAGTACTTGATGCTCCAGAACTTTGTTGAAATGGGTACCTCATTTTCTGGTTAAGCTTGGTCTTTGAATATCTTAACACTTCGATTCAAATTTACTTCTCCACCCATCATGATGGTCTGTATTCGAACACCATCAGCTCAATATATGGCCATCAGACGCTACAAAGGTATGACAAACAGGAACGGCATCACGTCACCAACTTACGGATGCATTCTGACACAGATAGAGATCGATTTCGCTCTTGACCTCTTCACGAGAGTTGCAGATATTTCTTTGAGCCTTTCAACGATACGAAGATCGATACTTTTGAAAATATAAAGCTCCGGAAATTGTCCGCAGAAGGTTGTATATTCGGATTGTCACGAACAGTATCACACCTCATGATTGAAGATGGAATTTCACTCAGATAGAGATTGATTCAGATCTCGACTTCTACAGGAAACAGGTAGGCATTTCTATTATCTTTCTAACAAAAAAAAGATCACTTCGTTAGGACGAGCGTACCTCAAAATACGACGTTTTGGACGCTTGATTATTGGCAGCAGACGCTTGACCTCAATCTTCAGTGTTTTTCTGTTGCCGCTTTTGTACTTTTGTCTTTATTCACTCTTTTCTTCTCTTTCTTCTTTTAGAGTTGCTGAAGCTTTTATATTCTTATATTACAGTACTTGATGCTTCAGAACTTTATTGAAAAGGGTACCTCATTTTCTGGTCAACCTTGGACGTTGAATATCTTAAAACTTCTTTCAAAATTATTTCTCCACCCATTATAATGTTCTGTATTCTGAGAAGACGCATCATTAGCTTCATTGAAGCTTCTTAAATGAGCGAAGGCGCTTGGTTATCCGCTTTGTACATTCACAAATCTGCTTAACTCGTAGCATTCTGGCCATTTTGCGTATTATGCTTCTTTGACCCTGTTACTGGCCGAATTAGGATTCGATGTCTTCATGAAACTTGTTTATATGGATATTAGCTTTAATGAGACAGATATTTCATCCAATTCGTACACCATCAGCTCAAAATATGGCCATCAGACGCTACAAAGGTATGACAGTCAGGAACGGCATCACGTCACCAACCCACGGATGCATTTTGACAAAGACAGAGGTCGATTTCGCGTTTGACCTCTTGACGAGAGTTGCAGATATTTCTTTGAGCCTTCCAACAATACCAAGATTGATAATTTTGAAGACCCAAAGCTCCCGAAATTGTCAGCAGACAGTTGCATGTTCGGATTGTCACGAACAGTATCACACCTCAAGCTTGAAGAAGAAAGTTCACTCTGATAAAGATTGATGCAGATCTCGGCTTCTTCAGGAAACAAGTAGGCATTTCTATTATCTTTCTAACAAAACAAAGATCACTCGTTAGGACGAGCGCACCTCAAAATACGACGTTTTGGATGCTTGATTATCGGCAGCAGACGCTTGACCTCAATCTTCAGTGTTTTTGCTGTTGCCGCTTTTGTACTTTTGTCTTTATTTACTCTTTTCTTATCTTTCTTATATTAGTGTTGCTGAAGCTTTTATATTCTTGTATTACAGTACTTGATGCTTCAGAACTTTATTGAAAAGGGTACCTCATTTTCTGGTCAACCTTGGACGTTGAATATCTTAAAACTTCATTCAAAATTACTTCTCCACCCATCATAATGTTCTGTATTCTGAGAAGACGCTTCATTAGCTTCATTGACGCTTCTTAAATGAGCGAAGGCGCTTGGTTATCCGTTTTGCACATTCACAAATCTGCTTAACTCGTAGCATTCTGGCCATTTAGCGTATTATGCTTCTTTGACCCTGTTACTGGCCGAATTAGGATTCGATGTCTTCATGAAACTTGTTTATATGGATATTAGCTTTAATGAGACAGAGATTTCATCCAATTCAAACACCATCAGCTCAATATATGGCCATCAGACGCTACAAAGTTATGACAGTCAGGAACGACATCACGTCACCAATTTACGGATGCATTTTGACAAAGATAGAGATCGATTTCGCTTTGACCTCTTCACGAGAGTTGCAGATATTTCTTTGAGCCTTCCAACGATACCAAGATCGATAATTTTGAAGACCCAAAGCTCCAGAAATTGTCAGCAGACAGTTGCATGTTCGGATTGTCACGAACAGTATCACACCTCATGCTTGAAGAAAAATTTCACTCTGATAGAGATTGATTCAGATCTCGACTTCTTCAGGAAACAGGTAGGCATTTCTATTATCTTTCTAACAAAACAAAGATCACTCGTTAGGACGAGCGCACCTCAAAATACGACGTTTTGGATGCTTGATTATCGGCAGCAGACGCTTGACCTCAATCTTCAGTGTTTTTGCTGTTGCCGCTTTTGTACTTTTGTCTTTATTTACTCTTTTCTTCTCTTTCTTATATTAGTGTTGCTGAAGCTTTTATATTCTTGTATTACTTTTTTTGTTTTTTTTTTTTTTATATTTCTTGTATTACAGTACTTGATACTTCAGAACTTTATTGAAAAGGTACCTCATTTTCTGGTCAACCTTGGACGTTGAATATCTTAAAACTTCATTCAAAATTACTTCTCCACCCATCATAATGTTCTGTATTCTGAGAAGACGCATCATTAGCTTCATTGACGCTTCTTAAATGAGCGAAGGCGCTTGGTTATCCGTTTTGCACTTTCACAAATCTGCTTAACTCGTAGCATTCTGGCCATTTTGCGTATTATGCTTCTTTGACCCTGTTACTGGCCGAATTAGGATTCGATGTCTTCATGAAACTTGTTTATATGGATATTAGCTTTAATGAGACAGAGATTTCATCCAATTCAAACACCATCAGCTCAATATATGGCCATCAGACGCTACAAAGGTATGACAGTCAGGAACGACATCACGTCACCAACTTACGGATGCATTTTGACAAAGATAGAGATCGATTTCGCTTTGACCTCTTGACGAGAGTTGCAGATATTTCTTTGAGCCTTCCAACAATACCAAGATCGATAATTTTGAAGACCCAAAGCTCCCGAAATTGTCAGCAGACGGTTGCATGTTCGGATTGTCACGAACAGTATCACACCTCAAGCTTGAAGAAGGAATTTCACTCTGATAGAGATTGATGCAGATCCGCTTCTTCAGGAAACAAGTAGGCATTTCTCTTATCTTTCTAACAAAACAAAGATCACTTCTTTAGGACGAGCGTACCTCAAAATACGACGTTTTGGATGCTTGATTATCGGCAGCAGATGCTTGACCTCAATCTTCAGTGTTTTTGCTGTTGCCGCTTTTGTACTTTTGTCTTTATTCACTCTTTTCTTCTCTTTCTTCTATTAGAGTTGCTGAAGCTTTTATATTCTTATATTACAGCACTTGATGCTTCAGAACTTTATTGAAAAGGGTACCTCATTTTCTGGTCAACCTTGGACGTTGAATATCTTAAAACTTCATTCAAAATTACTTCTCCACCCATCATAATGTTCTGTATTCTGAGAAGATGCGTCATTAGCTTCATTGACGCTTCTTAAATGAGCGAAGGCGCTTGGTTATCCACTTTGCACATTCACAAGTCTGTTTAACTCGTAGCATTCTGACCATTTAGCGTATTATGCTTCTTTGACCCTGTTACTGGCCGAATTAGGATTCGATGTCTTCATGAAACTTGTTTATATGGATATTAGCTTTAATGAGACAGAGATTTCATCCAATTCGAACACCATTAGCTCAATATATGGCCATCAGACGCTACAAAGGTATGACAGTCAGGAACGGCATCATGTCACCAACTTACGGATGCATTTTGACAAAGATAGAGATCGATTTCGCTCTTGACCTCTTCACGAGAGTTGCAGATATTTGTTTGAACCTTCTAACGATACCAAGATCGATACTTTTGAACACCCAAAGCTCCATAAATTGTCAGCAAACGGTTGCATGTTCTGATTGTCACGAACAGTATCACACGGTACTTCTCTTATCTTTCTAACAAAACCAAGATCACTTCATTAGGACGAGCATACCTCAAAATACAACGTTTCGGACGCTTGATTATCGGCAGTAGACGCTTGACTTCAATCTTCAGGTTTTTCTTTTGCAGCTTTTTTACTTTTGTCTTTATTCACGCTCTTTTTCTCTTTCTTCTATTAGAGTTGCTGAACCTTTTGTCTTTTTCTATTACAGTACTTAATGCTTCAGAACTTTACTGAAAATGGTATCTCATTTTCTGTATTTTGAGTAGACGCTTGATTAGCTTCACTGGACGCTTCTTAAAAGAGCTAAGGCGCTTGGTTATCCACTTGGTACATTCACAAGGCTAAACTAGTAGCATTCTGACCATTTAGCGTATTATGCTTCTTTGCCCTGTTACTAGCCGAATTAGGATTCGATGTCTTCATGAAACTTGTTTATATGGATATTAGCTTTAATGAGACACCGGTTTCATCCAATTCGAACACCATCAGCTCAATATATGGCCATCAGACGCTACAAAGGTATGACAGTCAGGAACGGCATCACGTCACCAAATTACGGATGCATTTTGACAAAGATAGAGATCGATTTCGCTTTTGACCTCTTCACGAGAGTTGCAGATATTTCTTTGAGCCTTCCAACGATACCAAGATCGATACTTTTGAAGACCCAATGCTCCCGAAATTGTCAGCAGACGGTTGCTTGTTCGAATTGTCACGAACAGTATCACACCTCATGCTTGAAGAAGGAATTTCACTCTGATAGAGATTGATTCAGATCTCGACTTCTACAGGAAACAGGTAGGTATTTCTCTTATCTTTCTAAAAAAACCAAGATCACTTCATTAGGACGAGCATACGTCAAAATACGACACTTCAATCTTCAGTGTTTTTGCTGTTGCAGCTTTTTTATTTTGTCTTTATTCATGCTTTTTTTTCTCTTATTCTATTAAAGTTGCTGAAGCTTTTGTCTTTTTCTATTACAGTACTTGATGCTTCAGAACTTTATTGAAAAGGGTTCCTCATTTTCTGGTCAAGCTTGGACTTTGAATATCTTAATACTTCATTGAAAATTACTTCTCCAACCATCATAATGTTCTGTATTCTGAGTAGACGCTTGATTAGCTACACTGGACGCTTCTTAAAAGAGCTAAGGCGCTTCGTTATCCCCTTGCCACATTCACAAGGCTATTTAACTCGTAGCATTCTGACCATTTAGCGTATTACGCTTCTTTGACCTAGTTACTGGCCGAATTAGGATCCGATGTCTTCATGAAACTTGTTTATATGGATATTAGCTTTAATGAGACATCCGTTTCATCAAATTCGAACACCATCAGCTCAATATATGGCCATCAGACGCTACAAAGGTATGACAAACAGGAATGGCATCACGTCACCAACTTACGGATGCATTTAGACAAAGATAGAGATCGATTTCGCTCTTGACCTTTTCACGAGAGTTGCAAATATATCTTTGAGCCTTCCAATGATACCAAGATCGATACTTTTGAAAATATAAAGCTCCAGAAATTGTCAGCAGAAAGTTGCATATTCGGATTGTCACGAACAGTATCACACCTCATGATTGAAGATGGAATTTCACTCAGATAGAGATTGATTCAGATCTCGACTTCTACAGGAAACAGGTAGGCATTTCTATTATCTTTCTAACAAAACAAAGATCACTTCATTAGGACAAGCGTACCTCAAAATACGACGTTTTGGATGCTTGATTATCGGCAGCTGACGCTTGACCTCAATCTTCAGTGTTTTTGCTGTTGCCGCTTTTGTACTTTTGTCTTTATTCACTATTTTCTTCTCTTTCTTTTATTAGAGCTGCTGAAGCTTTTATATTCTTATATTACAGTACTTGATGCTGTAAAACTTTATTGAAAAGGGTACCTCATTTTCTGGTCAAGCTTGGACGTTGAATATCTTAAAACTTCATTCAAAATTACTTCTCCACCCATCATAATGTTCTGTATTCTGAGAAGACGCATGATTAGCTTCATTGACGCTTCTTAAATGAGCGAAGACACTTGGTTATCCGCTTTGCACATTCACAAGTCTGTTTAACTCGTAGCATTCTGGCCATTTAGCGTATTATGCTTCTTTGACCCTGTTACTGGCCGAATTAGGATTCGATGTCTTCATGAAACTTGTTTATGTGGATATTAGCTTTAATGAGACAGTGATTTCATCCAATGCGAACACCATCAGCTCAATATATGGCCATCAGACGCTACAAAGGTATGACAGTCAGGAACGGCATCACGTCACCAACTTACGGCGCATTTTGACAAAGATAGAGATCGATTTCGCTCTTGACCTCTTCACGAGAGTTGCAGATATTTCTTTGAGCCTTCCAACGATACCAAGATCAATACTTTTGAACACCCAAAGCTCCAGAAATTGTCAGCAAACAGTTGCATGTTCTGATTGTCACGAACAGTATCACACCTCATGATTGAAGATGGAATTTCACTCAGATAGAGATTGATTCAGATCTCGACTTCTACAGGAAACAGGTAGGTATTTCTCTTATCTTTCTAAAAAACCAAGATCACTTCATTAGGACGGCATACCTCAAAATACGACGTTTCGGACGCTTGATTATCGGCAGGAGACGCTTGACTTCAATCTTCAGTCTTTTTGCTGTTGCAGCTTTTGTACTTTTGTCTTTATTCACGCTTTTTTTCTCTTTCTTCTATTGGAGTTGCTGAAGGTTTTGTCTTCTTCTATTACAGTACTTGATGCTTCAGAACTTTATTGAAAAGGGTACCTCATTTTCTGGTCAAGCTTGGTCTTTGAATATCTTAATACTTCGATTCAAAATTACTTCTCCACCCATCATAATGTTCTGTATTCTGAGTAGACGCTTGATTAGCTTCATTGGACGCTTCTTATAAGAACTAAGGCGCTTGGTTATCCACTTGGCACATTCACAAGGCTATTTAACTCATAGCATTCTGACCATTTAGCGTATTATGCTTCTTTGACCCTGTTACTGGCCGAATTACGATTCGATGTCTTCATGAAACTTGTTTATATGGATATTAGCTTTAATGAGACACCGGTTTCATCCAATTCGAACACTATCAGCTCAATATATGGCCATCAGACGCTACAAAGGTATGACAGTCAGGAACGGCATCACGTCACCAAATTACGGATGCATTTTGACAAAGATAAAGATCATTTCGCTTTTGACCTCTTCACGAGAGTTGCAGATATTTCTTTGAGCCTTCCAATAATACTACGATCGATACTTTTGAAGACCCAAAGCTCCAGAAATTGTCAGCAGACGGTTGTATGTTCGGATTGTCATGAACAGTATCACACCTCATGCTTGAAGAAGGAATTTCACTCTGATAGAGATTGATTCAGATCTCGACTTCTACAGGAAACAGGTAGCTATTTCTCTTATCTTTCTAAAAAACCAAGATCACTTCATTACGACTAGCATACCTCAAAATACGACGTTTCGAACGCTTGATTATCGGCAGGAGACGCTTGACTTCAATTTTCAGTCTTTTTGCTGTTGCAGCTTTTGTACTTATGTCTTTATTCACGCTTTTTTTTCTCTTTCTTATATTGGGGTTGCTGAAGGTTTTGTCTTCTTCTATTATAGTACTTGATGCTTCAGAACTTTATTGAAAAGGGTGCCTCATTTTCTGGTCAAGCTTGGTCTTTGAATATCTTAATACTTCGTTTCATAATTACTTCTCCACCCATCATAATGGTCTGTATTCTGAGTTGACGCTTGATTAGCTTCATTGGACGCTTCTTATAAGAACTAAGGCGCTTGGTTATCCACTTGGCGCATTCACTAGGCTATTTAACTCATAGCATTCTGACCATTTAGCGTATTATGCTTCTTTGACCGTGTTACTGGCCGAATTAGGATTCGATGTCTTCATGAAACTTGTTTATATGGATATTAGCTTTAATGAGACATCGATTTCATCCAATTCGAACACCATCAGCTCATTATATGGCCATCAGACACTGCAAAGGTATGACAGTCAGGAACGGCATGACGTCACCAAATTACGGATGCATTTTGACAAAGATAGAGGTCGATTTCGCTTTTGACCTCTTGACGAGAGTTGCAGATATTTCTTTGAGCCTTCCAACAATACCAAGATCGATACTTTTGAAGACCCAAAGCTCCGAAATTGTCAGCAGACGGTTGCATGTTCGGTTTGTCACGAACAGTATCATACCTCAAGCTTGAAGAAGGAATTTCACTCTGATAGAGATTGATTCAGATCTCGACTTCTACAGGAAACAGGTAGATATTTCTCTTATCTTTCTAAAAAAGCCAAGATCACTTCATTAGGAAGAGCATACCTCAAAATACGACGTTTCGAACGCTTGATTATCGGCAGGAGACGCTTGACTTCAATCTTCAGTCTTTTTGCTATTGCAGCTTTTGTACTTATGTCTTTATTCACGCTTTTTTGCTCTTTCTTCTATTGGAGTTGCTAAGGTTTTGTTTTTTTCTATTACAGTACTTGATGCTTCAGAACTTTATTGAAAAGGGTGCCTCATTTTCTGGTCGAGCTTGGTCTTTGAATATCTTAATACTTCGATTCATAATTACTTCTCCACCCATCATAATGGTCTGTATTCTAAGTAGACGCTTGATTAGCTTCACTTGACGCTTCTTAAAAGAGCTAAGGCGCTTGGTTATCCACTTGGCACATTCACAAGGCTATTTAACTCATAGCATTCTGACCATTTAGCGTATTATGCTTCTTTGACCTGTTAGTGGCCGAATTACGATTCGATGTCTTCATGAAACTTGTTTAAATGGATATTAGCTTTAATGAGACACCGGTTTCATCCAATTCGAACACCATCAGCTCTATATATAGCCATCAGACTCTACAAAGGTATGACAGTCAGGAACGGCATCACGTCACCAACATACGGATGCATTTTGACAAAGATAGAGATCGATTTCGCTCTTGACCTCTTCACGAGAGTTGCAGATATTTCTTTGAGCCTTCCAACGATACCAAGATCGATACTTTGAAAGCCTAAAGCTCCAGAAATTGTCAGCAGAAGGTTGCATGTTCGAATTGTCACGAACAGTATCACACCTCATGCTTGAAGAAGGAATTTCACTCAGATAGAGATTGATTCAGATCTCGACTTCTACAGGAAACAGGTAGGTATTTCTCTTATCTTTCTAAAAAAACCAAGATCACTTCATTAGGACGAGCATACCTCAAAATACGACGTTTCGGACCTTGATTATCGGCAGCAGACGCTTGACTTCAATCTTCAGTCTTTTTGCTGTTGCAGCTTTTGCATTTTGTCTTTATTCACGCTTTTTTTTTATCTTTCTTCTATTGGAGTTGCTGAAGGTTTTGTCTTCTTCTATTACAGTACTTGATGCTTCAGAACTTTATTGAAAAGGGTACCTCATTTTCTGGTCAAGCTTGGACTTTGAATATCTTAATACTTCATTCAAAATTACTTCTCCACCCATCATAATGTTCTGTATTCTGAGTAGACGCTTGATTAGCTTCACTGGACGCTTCTTAAAAGAGCTAAGGCGCTTGGTTATCCCCTTGCCACATTCACAAGGCTATTTAACTCGTAGCATTCTGACCATTTAGCGTATTATGCTTCTTTGACCCTGTTACTGGCCGAATTAGGATTCGATGTCTTCATGAAACTTGTTTATATGGATATTAGCTTTAATGAGACATCCGTTTCATCAATTCGAACACCATCAGCTCAATATATGGCCATCAGACGCTACAAAGGTATGACAGTCAGGAATGGCATCACGTCACCAACTTACGGATGCATTTAGACAAAGATAGAGATCGATTTCGCTCTTGACCTCTTCACGAGAGTTGCAGATATTTCTTTGAGCCTTCCAATGATACCAAGATCGATACTTTTGAAAATATAAAGCTCCAGAAATTGTCAGCAGAAAGTTGCATATTCGGATTGTCACGAACAGTATCACACCTCATGCTTGAAGAAGGAATTTCACTCAGATAGAGATTGATTCAGATCTCGACTTCTACAGGAAACAGGTAGGTATTTCTATTATCTTTCTAACAAAACAAAGATCACTTCATTAGGACGAGCATACCTCAAAATACGACGTTTCGGATGCTTGATTATCGGCAGCAGACGCTTGACTTCAATCTTCAGTGTTTTTGCTGTTGCCGCTTTTGTACTTTTGTCTTTATTCACTATTTTCTTCTCTTTCTTCTATTAGAGTTCCTGAAGCTTTTATATTCTTCTATTACAGTACTTGATGCTTCAAAACTTTATTGAAAAGGGTACCTCATTTTCTGGTCAAGCTTGGACTTTGAATATCTTAAAACTTCATTCAAAATTACTTCTCCACCCATCATAATGTTCTGTATTCTGAGAAGACGCTTGATTAGCTTCATTGACGCTTCTTAAATGAGCGAAGGCACTTGGTTATCCGCTTTGCACATTCACAAGGCTATTTAACTCGTAGCATTCTGACCATTTAGCGTATTATGCTTCTTTGACCCTGTTACTGGCCGAATTAGGATTCGATGTCTTCATGAAACTTGTTTATATGGATATTAGCTTTAATGAGACATGATTTCATCCAATTCGAACACCATCAGCTCAATATATGGCCATCAGACGCTACAAAGGTATGACAGTCAGGAACGGCATCACGTCACCAACTTACGGATGCATTTTGACAAAGATAAGATCGATTTCGCTCTTGACCTCTTCACGAGAGTTGCAGATATTTGTTTGAGCCTTCCAACGATACCAAGATCGATACTTTTGAACACCCAAAGCTCCAGAAATTGTCAGCAAAAGTTGCATTCTGATTGTCACGAACAGTATCACACCTCATGATTGAAGATGGAATTTCACTCAGATAGAGATTGATTCAGATCTCGACTTCTACAGGAAACAGGTAGGTATTTCTCTTATCTTTCTAAAAAAACCAAGATCACTTCATTAGGACGAGCATACCTCAAAATACGACGTTTCGGACGCTTGATTATCGGCAGGAGACGCTTGACTTCAATCTTCAGTCTTTTTGCTGTTGCAGCTTTTGTACTTTATGTCTTTATTCACTTTTTTTCTCTTTCTTCTATTGAGTTGATGAAGCTTTTGTATTCTTCTATTACAGTACTTGATGCTTCAGAATTTTATTGAAAAGGGTACCTCATTTTCTGGTCAAGCTTGGACTGTTGAATATCTTAATACTTCATTCAAAATTACTTCTCCACCCATCATAATGTTCTGTATTCTGAGTAGACGTTTGATTAGCTTCATTGGACGCTTCTTAAAGAGCTAAGGCGCTTGGTTATCCACTTTGCACATTCACAAGGCTATTTAACTCGTAGCATTCTGGCCATTTAGCGTATTATGCTTCTTTGACCCTGTTACTGGCCGAATTAGGATTCGATGTCTTCATGAAACTTGTTTATATGGATATTAGCTTTAATGAGACAGTGGTTTCATCCAATGCGAACACCATCAGCTCAATATATGGCCATCAGACGCTACAAAGGTATGACAGTCAGGAACGGCATCACGTCACCAACTTACGGATGCATTTTGACAAAGATAGAGATCGATTTCGCTCTTGACCTCTTCACGAGAGTTGCAGATATTTCTTTGAGCCTTCCAACGATACCAAGATCGATACTTTTGAACACCCAAAGCTCCAGAAATTGTCAGCAAACGGTTGCATGTTCTGATTGTCACGAACAGTATCACACCTCATGCTTGAAGATGGAATTTCACTCAGATAGAGATTGATTCAGATCTCGACTTCTACAGGAAACAGGTAGGTATTTCTCTTATCTTTCTAAAAAAACCAAGATCACTTCATTAGGACGGGCATACCTCAAAATACGACGTTTCGGACGCTCGATTATCGGCAGGAGACGCTTGACTTCAATCTTCAGTCTTTTTGCTGTTGCAGCTTTTGTTCTTATGTCTTTATTCACCCTTTTTTTCTCTTTCTTCTATTGGAGTTGATGAAGGTTTTGTCTTCTTCTATTACAATACTTGATGCTTCAGAATTTTATTGAAAATGGTACCTCATTTTCTGGTCAAGCTTGGTCTGTTAATATCTTAATACTTCGATTCATAATTTCTTCTCCACCCATCATAATGGTCTGTATTCTGTGTAGACGTTTGATTAGCTTCACTGGACGCTTCTTATAAGAGCTAAGGCGCTTGGTTATCCACTTGGCACATTCACTAGGCTATTTAACTCATAGCATTCTGACCATTTAGCGTATTATGCTTCTTTGACCCTGTTACTAGCCGAATTACGATTCGATGTCTTCATGAAACTTGTTTATATGGATATTAGATTTAATGAGACACCGGTTTCATCCAATTCGAACACTATCAGCTCAATATATGGCCATCAGACGCTGCAAAGGTATGACAGTCAGGAACCGCATGACGTCACCAAATTAAGGATGCATTTTGACAAAGATAGAGGTCGATTTCGCTTTTGACCTCTTGACGAGAGTTGCAGATATTTCTTTGAGCCTACTAACAATACCAAGATCGATACTTTTGAAGACCCAAAGCTCCCGAAATTGTCAGCAGACGGTTGCATGTTCGGTTTGTCACGAACAGTATCATACCTCAAGCTTGAAGAAGGAATTTCACTCTGATAGAGATTGATTCAGATCTCGACTTCTACAGGAAACAGGTAGATATTTCTCTTGTCTTTCTAAAAAAGCCACGATCACTTCATTAGGAAGAGCATACCTCAAAATACGACGTTTCGAACGCTTGATTATCGGCAGGAGACGCTTGACTTCAATCTTCAGTCTTTTTGCTATTGCAGCTTTTGTACTTATGTCTTTATTCTCGCTTTTTTGCTCTTTCTTCTGTTGGAGTTGCTAATGGTTTTGTTTTTTTCTATTACAGTACTTGATGCTTCAGAACTTTATTGAAAAGGGTGCCTCATTTTCTGGTCGAGCTTGGTCTTTGAATATCTTAATACTTCGATTCATAATTACTTCTCCACCCATCATAATGGTCTGTATTCTAAGTAGACGCTTGATTAGCTTCACTTGACGCTTCTTAAAAGAGCTAAGGCGCTTGGTTATCCACTTGGCACATTCACAAGGCTATTTAACTCATAGCATTCTGACTATTTAGCGTATTATGCTTCTTTAACCCTGTTAGTGGCCGAATTACGATTCGATGTCTTCACGAAACTTGTTTAAATGGATATTAGCTTTAATGACACACCGGTTTCATCCAATTCGAACACCATCAGCTCTATATATAGCCATCAGACTCTACAAAGGTATGACAGTCAGGAACGGCATCACGCCACCAACATACGGATGCATGTTGACAAAGATAGAGATCGATTTCGCTCTTGATCTCTTCACGAGAGTTGCAGATATTTCTTTGAGCCTTCCAACGATACCAAGTTCGATACCTTTGAAAGCCTAAAACTCCAGAAATTATCAGCAGAAGGTTGCACATTCGAATTGTCACGAACAGTATCACACCTCATGCTTGAAGAAGGAATTTCATTCAGATAGAGATTGATTCAGATCTCGACTTCTGCATGAAATAGGTAGGTATTTCTCTTATCTTTCTAAAAAAACCAAGATCACTTCATCAGGACCAGCATAACTCAAAATACGACATTTCGGACCCATGATTATCGGCAGCAGACGCTTGACTTCAATCTTCAGTCTTTTTGCTGTTGCAGGTTTTGCATTTTTGTCTTTATACACGCTTTTTTTTCTATTTCTTCTATTGGTGTTCCTGAAGGTTTTGTCTTCTTCTATTACAGTGCTTGCTGCTTCAGAACTTTATTGAAAAGGGTTCCTCATTTTCTGGTCAAGCTTGGACTTTGAATATCTTAATACTTCATTGAAAATTACTTCTCCAACCATCATAATGTTCTGTATTCTGAGTAGACGCTTGATTAGCTACACTGGACGCTTCTTAAAAGAGCTAAGGCGCTTCGTTATCCCCTTGCCACATTCACAAGGCTATTTAACTCGTAGCATTCTGACCATTTAGCGTATTACGCTTCTTTGACCTAGTTTCTGGCCGAATTAGGATCCGATGTCTTCATGAAACTTGTTTATATGGATATTAGCTTTAATGAGACATCCGTTTCATCAAATTCGAACACCATCAGCTCAATATATGGCCATCAGACGCTACAAAGGTATGACAAACAGGAATGGCATCACGTCACCAACTTACGGATGCATTTAGACAAAGATAGAGATCGATTTCGCTCTTGACCTTTTCACGAGAGTTGCAAATATATCTTTGAGCCTTCCAATGATACCAAGATCGATACTTTTGAAAATATAAAGCTCCAGAAATTGTCAGCAGAAAGTTGCATATTCGGATTGTCACGAACAGTATCACACCTCATGATTGAAGATGGAATTTCACTCAGATAGAGATTGATTCAGATCTCGACTTCTACAGGAAACAGGTAGGCATTTCTATTATCTTTCTAACAAAACAAAGATCACTTCATTAGGACGAGCGTACCTCAAAATACGACGTTTTGGATGCTTGATTATCGGCAGCTGACGCTTGACCTCAATCTTCAGTGTTTTTGCTGTTGCCGCTTTTGTACTTTTGTCTTTATTCACTATTTTCTTCTCTTTCTTTTATTAGAGCTGTTGAAGCTTTTATATTCTTATATTACAGTACTTGATGCTGTAAAACTTTATTGAAAAGGGTACCTCATTTTCTGGTCAACCTTGGACGTTGAATATCTTAAAACTTCATTCAAAATTACTTCTCCACCCATCATAATGTTCTGTATTCTGAGAAGACGCATCATTAGCTTCATTGACGCTTCTTAAATGAGCGAAGACACTTGGTTATCCGCTTTGCACATTCACAAGTCTGTTTAACTCGTAGCATTCTGGCCATTTGGCGTATTATGCTTCTTTGACCCTGTTACTGGCCGAATTAGGATTCGATGTCTTCATGAAACTTGTTTATGTGGATATTAGCTTTAATGAGACAGTGATTTCATCCAATGCGAACACCATCAGCTCAATATATGGCCATCAGACGCTACAAAGGTATGACAGTCAGGAACGGCATCACGTAACCAACTTACGGCGGCATTTTGACAAAGATAAAGATCGATTTCGCTCTTGACCTCTTCACGAGACTTGCAGATATTTGTTTGAACCTTCCAACGATACCAAGATCAATACTTTTGAACACCCAAAGCTCCAGAAATTGTCCGCAAACAGTTGCATGTTCTGATTGTCACGAACAGTATCACACCTCATGATTGAAGATGGAATTTCACTCAGATAGAGATTGATTCAGATCTCGACTTCTACAGGAAACAGGTAGGTATTTCTCTTATCTTTCTAAAAAAACCAAGATCACTTCATTAGGATGGGCATACCTCAAAATACGACGTTTCGGACGCTCGATTATCGGCAGGAGACGCTTGACTACAATCTTCAGTCTTTTTGCTGTTGCAGCTTTTGTTCTTATGTCTTTATTCACCCTTTTTTTCTCTTTCTTCTATTGGAGTTGATGAAGGTTTTGTCTTCTTCTATTACAATACTTGATGCTTCAGAATTTTTTTGAAAATGGTACCTCATTTTCTGGTCAAGCTTGGTCTGTTAATATCTTAATACTTCGATTCATAATTTCTTCTCCACCCATCATAATGGTCTGTATTCTGTGTAGACGTTTGATTAGCTTCACTGGACGCTTCTTATAAGAACTAAGGCGCTTGGTTATCCACTTGGCACATTCACTAGGCTATTTAACTCATAGCATTCTGACCATTTAGCGTATTATGCTTCTTTGACCCTGTTTCTAGCCGAATTACGATTCGATGTCTTCATGAAACTTGTTTATATGGATATTAGATTTAATGAGACACCGGTTTCATCCAATTCGAACACTATCAGCTCAATATATGGCCATCAGACGCTGCAAAGGTATGACAGTCAGGAACCGCTTGACGTCACCAAATTAAGGATGCATCTTGACAAAGATAAAGGTCAATTTCGCTTTTGACCTCTTGACGAGAGTTGCAGATATTTCTTTGAGCCTTCCAATAATACTACGATCAATACTTGTGAAGACCCAAAGCTCTCGAAATTGTCAGCAGACGGTTGTATGTTCGGATTATCATGAACAGTATCATACCTCATGCTTGAAGAAGGAATTTCACTCTGATAGAGATTGATTCAGATCTCGACTTCTACAGGAAACAGGTAGCTATTTCTCTTATCTTTCTAAAAAACCAAGATCACTTCATTACGACTAGCATACCTCAAAATACGACGTTTCGAACGCTTGATTATCGGCAGGAGACGCTTGACTTCAATCTTCAGTCTTTTTGCTGTTGCAGCTTTTGTACTTATGTCTTTCTTCACGCTTTTTTTCTCTTTCTTATATCGGAGTTGCCGAAGGTTTTGTCTTCTTCTATTATAGTACTTGATGCTTCAGAACTTTATTGAAAAGGGTGCCTCATTTTCTGGTCAAGCTTGGTCTTTGAATATCTTAATACTTCAATTAATAATTACTTCTCCACCCATCATAATGGTCTGTATTCTGAGTTGACGCTTGATTAGCTTCATTGGACGCTTCTTATAAGAACTAAGGCGCTTGGTTATCCACTTGGCGCATTCACTAGGCTATTTAACTCATAGCATTCTGACCATTTAGCGTATTATGCTTCTTTGACCGTGTTACTGGCCGAATTACGATTCGATGTCTTCATGAAACTTGTTTATATGGATATTAGCTTTAATGAGACACCGGTTTCATCCAATTCGAACACTATCAGCTCAATATATGGCCATCAGACGCTACAAAGGTATGACAGTCAGGAACCGCATGACGTCACCAAATTAAGGATGCATCTTGACAAAGATAAAGGTCAATTTCGCTTTTGACCTCTTGACGAGAGTTGCAGATATTTCTTTGAGCCTTCCAATAATACTACGATCGATACTTGTGAAGACCCAAAGCTCCCGAAATTGTCAGCAGACGGTTGTATGTTCGGATTGTCATGAACAGTATCATACCTCATGCTTGAAGAAGGAATTTCACTCTGATAGAGATTGATTCAGATCTCGACTTCTACAGGAAACAGGTAGCTATTTCTCTTATCTTTCTAAAAAACCAAGATCACTTCATTACGACTAGCATACCTCAAAATACGACGTTTCGAACGCTTGATTATCGGCAGGAGACGCTTGACTTCAATTTTCAGTCTTTTTGCTGTTGCAGCTTTTGTACTTATGTCTTTATTCACGCTTTTTTTTCTCTTTCTTATATTGGGGTTGCTGAAGGTTTTGTCTTCTTCTATTATAGTACTTGATGCTTCAGAACTTTATTGAAAAGGGTGCCTCATTTTCTGGTCAAGCTTGGTCTTTGAATATCTTAATACTTCGTTTCATAATTACTTCTCCACCCATCATAATGGTCTGTATTCTGAGTTGACGCTTGATTAGCTTCATTGGACGCTTCTTATAAGAACTAAGGCGCTTGGTTATCCACTTGGCGCATTCACTAGGCTATTTAACTCATAGCATTCTGACCATTTAGCGTATTATGCTTCTTTGACCGTGTTACTGGCCGAATTAGGATTCGATGTCTTCATGAAACTTGTTTATATGGATATTAGCTTTAATGAGACATCGATTTCATCCAATTCGAACACCATCAGCTCATTATATGGCCATCAGACACTGCAAAGGTATGACAGTCAGGAACGGCATGACGTCACCAAATTACGGATGCATTTTGACAAAGATAGAGGTCGATTTCGCTTTTGACCTCTTGACGAGAGTTGCAGATATTTCTTTGAGCCTACTAACAATACCAAGATCGATACTTTTGAAGACCCAAAGCTCCCGAAATTGTCAGCAGACGGTTGCATGTTAGGTTTGTCACGAACAGTATCATACCTCAAGCTTGAAGAAGGAATTTCACTCTGATAGAGATTGATTCAGATCTCGACTTCTACAGGAAACAGGTAGATATTTCTCTTATCTTTCTAAAAAAGCCAAGATCACTTCATTAGGAAGAGCATACCTCAAAATACGACGTTTCGAACGCTTGATTATCGGCAGGAGACGCTTGACTTCAATCTTCAGTCTTTTTGCTATTGCAGCTTTTGTACTTATGTCTTTATTCTCGCTTTTTTGCTCTTTCTTCTGTTGGAGTTGCTAATGGTTTTGTTTTTTTCTATTACAGTACT
The DNA here is from genome assembly GCA_039655645.1 of Ammopiptanthus mongolicus. Classification (NCBI taxonomy): domain Eukaryota; kingdom Viridiplantae; phylum Streptophyta; class Magnoliopsida; order Fabales; family Fabaceae; genus Ammopiptanthus; species Ammopiptanthus mongolicus. The sequence goes on along the minus strand of CM077343.1, from coordinate 46,402,222 downwards.
TGATGCTTCAGAACTTTATTGAAAAGGGTGCCTCATTTTCTGGTCGAGCTTGGTCTTTGAATATCTTAATACTTCGATTCATAATTACTTCTCCACCCATCATAATGGTCTGTATTCTAAGTAGACGCTTGATTAGCTTCACTTGACGCTTCTTAAAAGAGCTAAGGCGCTTGGTTATCCACTTGGCACATTCATAAGGCTATTTAACTCATATCATTCTGACTATTTAGCGTATTATGCTTCTTTAACCCTGTTAGTGGCCGAATTACGATTCGATGTCTTCACGAAACTTGTTTAAATGGATATTAGCTTTAATGACACACCGGTTTCATCCAATTCGAACACCATCAGCTCTATATATAGCCATCAGACTCTACAAAGGTATGACAGTCAGGAACGGCATCACGCCACCAACATACGGATGCATGTTGACAAAGATAGAGATCGATTTCGCTCTTGATCTCTTAACGAGAGTTGCAGATATTTCTTTGAGCCTTCCAACGATACCAAGTTCGATACCTTTGAAAGCCTAAAACTCCAGAAATTATCAGCAGAAGGTTGCACATTCGAATTGTCACGAACAGTATCACACCTCATGCTTGAAGAAGGAATTTCATTCAGATAGAGATTGATTCAGATCTCGACTTCTGCATGAAATAGGTAGGTATTTCTCTTATCTTTCTAAAAAAACCAAGATCACTTCATCAGGACCAGCATAACTCAAAATACGACATTTCGGACCCATGATTATCGGCAGCAGACGCTTGACTTCAATCTTCAGTCTTTTTGCTGTGGCAGGTTTTGCATTTTTGTCTTTATACACGCTTTTTTTTTCTATTTCTTCTATTGGTGTTCCTGAAGGTTTTGTCTTCTTCTATTACAGTGCTTGCTGCTTCAGAACTTTATTGAAAAGGGTTCCTCATTTTCTGGTCAAGCTTGGACTTTGAATATCTTAATACTTCTTTCAAAATTACTTCTCCACCCATTATAATGTTCTGTATTTTGAGTAGACGCTTGATTAGCTTCACTGGAGGCTTCTTAAAAGAGCTAAAGCCCTTGGTTATCCACTTGCCACATTCACAAGGCTATTTAACTCATAGCATTCTGACCATTTAGCGTATTATGCTTCTTTGACCGTGTTACTGGTCGAATTACGATTCTATATCTTCATGTAACTTGTTTATATGGATATAAGCTTTAATGAGACATCAGTTTCATCCAATTTGAACACCATCAGCTCAATATATGGCCATCAGGCGCTACAAAGGTATGACAGTCTGGAACGACATCACGTCACCAACTTACGGATGCATTTTGACAAAGATAGAGATCGATTTCGCTCTTGACCTCTTCACGAGAGTTGCAGATATTTCCTTGAGACTTCCAATGATACCGAGATCAATAATTTTGAACACCCAATGCTCCATAAATTGTCAGCAGACGGTTGCATGTTCGGATTGTCACGAACAGTATCACACCTCAAGCTTGAAGATGGAATTTCACTCTAATAGAGATTGAATCAGATCTCGACTTCTATAGGGAACAGGTCAGTATTTCTCTTATCTTTCTAAAAAAAAAGAAGATCACTTCATTAGGACGAGCATACCTCAAAATACAACGTTTCGGATGCTTGATTATCGTCAGTAGAAGCTTGACTTCAATCTTCAGTGTTTTTGCTGTTGCAGCTTTTTTACTTTGGTCTTTATTCAAGCTTTTTTTTTATCTTTATTCTATTAAAGTTGCTGCAGCTTTTGTATTTTTCTTTTACAATACTTGATGCATCATAACTTTATTGAAAAGGGTACCTCATTTTCTGGTCAAGCTTGGCTTTGAATATCTTAATACTTCGATTCAAAAATACTTCTCCACCCATCATAATGGTCTGTATTCTGAGTAGACGCTTGATTAGCTTCACTGGATGCTTCTTATAAGAACTAAGGCCCTTGGTTATCCACTTGCCACATTCACAAGGCTATTTAACTCATAGCATTCTGACCATTTAGTGTATTATGCATCTTTGACCGTGTTACTGGCCGAATTACGATTCGATGTCTTCATGTAACTTGTTTATATGGATATAAGCTTTAATGAGACATCAGTTTCATCCAATTTGAACACCATCAGCTCAATATATGGCCATCAGACGCTACAAAGTTATGACAGTCTGGAACGGCATCACGTCACCAACTTACGGATGCATTTCGACAAGCATAGAGATCGATTTCGCTCTTGACCTCTTCCCGATAGTTGCAGATATTTCCTTGAGCCTTCCAAAGATACCAAGATCGATACTTTTGAACTCCCAAAGCTCCAGAAATTGTCATCAGACGGTTGCATGTTTAGATTGTCACAAATAGTATCACATCTCAAGCTTGAAGAAGGAATTTCACTCCGATAGAGATTGATACAGATCTCGGCTTCTTCAGGAAATATGTAAGTATTTCTCTTACATTTCTAATAAAACCAAGATCACTTCATTAGGATGAGCGTACCTCAAAATACGACGTTTCGGACGATTGATTATCGATAGTAGACGCTTGACTTCAATCTTCAATCTTTTTGCTATTGCAGCTTTTGTACTTTTGTCTTTATTCACGCTATTTTTATCATTCTTCTATTGGAGTTGCTGAAGGTTTTGTCCTTTTCTATTACAGTACTTGATGCTTCAGAACTTTATTGAAAATGGTATCTCATTTTCTGGTCAAGCTTGGACTTTGAATATCTTAATACTTCTTTCAAAATTACTTCTCCACCCATCATAATGGTCTGTATTCTGAGTAGACGCTTGATTAGCTTCGCTGGATGCTTCTTATAAGAATTAAGGCCCTTGGTTATCCACTTGCCACATTCACAAGGCAATTTAACTCATAGCATTCTGACCAATTAGCATATTATGCTTCTTTGACCATGTTACTGGCCGAATTAGGATTCGATGTCTTCATGAAACTTGTTTATATGGATATTAGCTTTAATGGGACACCGGCTTCATCCAATTCGAACACCATCAGCTAAATATATGGCCATCAAACGCTACAAAGTTATGACAGTCCGGAACAGAATCACGTTACCAACTTACGGATGCATTTTGACAAAGATAAAGATCGATTTCGCTCTTGACCTCTTCACGAGAGTTGCAGATATTTCTTTGAGCCTTCCAACGATACAAAGATCGATACTTTTGAAAACCTAAAGCTCCAGAAATTATCAGCAGAAAGTTGCACATTCGAATTGTCACGAACAGTATCACACCTCATTCTTGAAAAAGGAATTTCACTCTGATAGAGATTGATTCAGATCTCGACTTCTGCATAAAACAGGTAAGTATTTCTGTTATCTTTCTAAAAAAAAACCAAGATTACTTTATTAGGATGAGCATACCTCAAAATACGATGTATTGGACCCTTTATTATCGGCAGCAGACGCTTGACTTCAATCTTCAGTATTTTTGTTGTTGCAGCTTTTGTACTTATGTCTTTATTCACGCTTTTTTTTCTCTTTCTTCTATTGGAGTTGCTGAAGGTTTTGTCTTCTTCTATTACAGTACTTGATGCTCCAGAACTTTTTTGAAATGGGTACCTCATTTTCTGGTTAAGCTTGGTCTTTGAATATCTTAACACTTCGATTCAAATTTACTTCTCCACCCATCATGATGGTCTGTATTCGAACACCTTCAGCTCAATATATGGCCATCAGACGCTACAAAGGTATGACAAACAGGAACGGCATCACGTCACCAACTTACGGATGCATTTTGACACAGATAAAGATCGATTTCGCTCTTGACCTCTTCACGAGAGTTGCAGATATTTCTTTGAGCCTTTCAACGATACGAAGATCGATACTTTTGAAAATATAAAGCTCCGGAAATTGTCTGCAGAAGGTTGTATATTCGGATTGTCACGAACAGTATCACACCTCATGATTGAAGATGGAATTTCACTCAGATAGAGATTGATTCAGATCTCGACTTCTACAGGAAACAGGTAGGCATTTCTATTATCTTTCTAACAAAAAAAAGATCACTTCGTTAGGACGAGCGTACCTCAAAATACGACGTTTTGGACGCTTGATTATTGGCAGCAGACGCTTGACCTCAATCTTCAGTGTTTTTCTGTTGCCGCTTTTGTACTTTTGTCTTTATTCACTCTTTTCTTCTCTTTCTTCTTTTAGAGTTGCTGAAGCTTTTATATTCTTATATTACAGTACTTGATGCTTCAGAACTTTATTGAAAAGGGTACCTCATTTTCTGGTCAACCTTGGACGTTGAATATCTTAAAACTTCTTTCAAAATTATTTCTCCACCCATCATAATGTTCTGTATTCTGAGAAGACGCATCATTAGCTTCATTGAAGCTTCTTAAATGAGCGAAGGCGCTTGGTTATCCGCTTTGCACATTCACAAATCTGCTTAACTCGTAGCATTCTGGCCATTTTGCGTATTATGCTTCTTTGACCCTGTTACTGGCCGAATTAGGATTCGATGTCTTCATGAAACTTGTTTATATGGATATTAGCTTTAATGAGACAGAGATTTCATCCAATTCGAACACCATCAGCTCAAAATATGGCCATCAGACGCTACAAAGGTATGACAGTCAGGAACGGCATCACGTCACCAACTCACGGATGCATTTTGACAAAGACAGAGGTCGATTTCGCGTTTGACCTCTTGACGAGAGTTGCAGATATTTCTTTGAGCCTTCCAACAATACCAAGATTGATAATTTTGAAGACCCAAAGCTCCCGAAATTGTCAGCAGACGGTTGCATGTTCGGATTGTCACGAACAGTATCACACCTCAAGCTTGAAGAAGAAAGTTCACTCTGATAGAGATTGATGCAGATCCCGGCTTCTTCAGGAAACAAGTAGGCATTTCTATTATCTTTCTAACAAAACAAAGATCACTTCGTTAGGACGAGCGCACCTCAAAATACGACGTTTTGGATGCTTGATTATCGGCAGCAGACGCTTGACCTCAATCTTCAGTATTTTTGCTGTTGTCGCTTTTGTACTTTTGTCTTTATTTACTCTTTTCTTCTCTTTCTTCTATTAGAGTTGCTGAAGCTTTTATATTCTTGTATTACAGTACTTGATGCTTCAGAACTTTATTGAAAAAGGTACCTCATTTTCTGGTCAACCTCGGACGTTGAATATCTTAAAACGTCATTCAAAATTACTTCTCCACCCATCATAATGTTCTGTATTCTGAGAAGACGCATCATTAGCTTCATTGACGCTTCTTAAATGAGCGAAGGCGCTTGGTTATCCGTTTTGCACTTTCACAAATCTGCTTAACTCGTAGCATTCTGGCCATTTTGCGTATTATGCTTCTTTGACCCTGTTACTGGCCGAATTAGGATTCGATGTCTTCATGAAACTTGTTTATATGGATATTAGCTTTAATGAGACAGAGATTTCATCCAATTCAAACACCATCAGCTCAATATATGGCCATCAGACGCTACAAAGTTATGACAGTCAGGAACGACATCACGTCACCAATTTACGGATGCATTTTGACAAAGATAGAGGTCGATTTCGCTTTTGACCTCTTGACGAGAGTTGCAGATATTTCTTTGAGCCTTCCAACAAAACCAAGATCGATAATTTTGAAGACCCAAAGCTCCCGAAATTTTCAGCAGACGGTTGCATGTTCGGATTGTCACGAACAGTATCACACCTCAAGCTTGAAGAAGGAACTTCACTCTGATAGAGATTGATGCAGATACCGGCTTCTTCAGGAAACAAGTAGGCATTTCTATTATCTTTCTAACAAAACAAAGATCACTTCTTTAGGACGAGCGTACCTCAAAATACGACGTTTTGGATGCTTGATTATCGGCAGCAGATGCTTTACCTCAATCTTCAGTGTTTTTGCTGTTGCCGCTTTTGTACTTTTGTCTTTATTCACTCTTTTCTTCTCTTTCTTCTATTAGAGTTGCTGAAGCTTTTATATTCTTATATTACAGCACTTGATGCTTCAGAACTTTATTGAAAAGGGTACCTCATTTTCTGGTCAACCTTGGACGTTGAATATCTTAAAACTTCATTCAAAATTACTTCTCCACCCATCATAATGTTCTGTATTCTGAGAAGATGCGTCATTAGCTTCATTGACGCTTCTTAAATGAGCGAAGGCGCTTGGTTATCCGCTTTGCACTTTCACAAGTCTGTTTAACTCGTAGCATTCTAGCCATTTTGCGTATTATGCTTCTTTGACCCTGTTACTGGCCGAATTAGGATTCGATGTCTTCATGAAACTTGTTTATAAGGATATTAGCTTTAATGAGACAGAGATTTCATCCAATTCGAACACCATTAGCTCAATATATGACCATCAGACGCTACAAAGGTATGACAGTCAGGAACGGCATCATGTAACCAACTTACGGCGGCATTTTGACAAAGATAGAGATCGATTTCGCTCTTGACCTCTTCACGAGAGTTGCAGATATTTGTTTGAACCTTCTAACGATACCAAGATCGATACTTTTGAACACCCAAAGCTCCATAAATTGTCAGCAAACGGTTGCATGTTCTGATTGTCACGAACAGTATCACACGGTACTTCTCTTATCTTTCTAACAAAACCAAGATCACTTCATTAGGACGAGCATACCTCAAAATACAACGTTTCGGACGCTTGATTATCGGCAGTAGATGCTTGACTTCAATCTTCAAGGTTTTTCTTTTACAGCTTTTTTACTTTTGTCTTTATTCACGCTCTTTTTCTCTTTCTTCTATTAGAGTTGCTGAACCTTTTGTCTTTTTCTATTACAGTACTTGATGCTTCAGAACTTTATTGAAAATGGTATCTCATTTTCTGTATTTTGAGTAGACGCTTGATTAGCTTCACTGGACGCTTCTTAAAAGAGCTAAGGCGCTTGATTATCCACTTGGTACATTCACAAGGCTAAAACTAGTAGCATTCTGACCATTTAGTATATTATGCTTCTTTGCCCATGTTACTAGCCGAATTAGGATTCGATGTCTTCATGAAACTTGTTTATATGGATATTAGCTTTAATGAGACACCAGTTTCATCCAATTCGAACACCATCAGCTCAATATATGGCCATCAAACGCTACAAAGGTATGACAGTCAGGAACGGCATGATGTCACCAAATTACGGATGCATTTTGACAAAGATAGAGGTCGATTTCGCTTTTGACCTCTTGACGAGAGTTGCAGATATTTCTTTAAGCCTTCCAACAATACCAAGATTGATACTTTTGAAGACCCAATGCTCCCGAAATTGTCAGCAGACGGTTGCTTGTTCGTATTGTCACAAACATTATCACACCTCAAGCTTGAAGAAGGAATTTCACTCTGATAGAGATTGATTCAGATCTCGATTTCTACAGGAAACAGGCAGGTATTTCTCTTATCTTTCTGAAAAAAACCAAGATCACTTCATTAGGACGAGCATACGTCAAAATACGACACTTCAATCTTCAGTGTTTTTGCTGTTGCAGCTTTTTTATTTTGGTCTTTATTCATGCTTTTTTTTTTATCTTTATTCTATTAAAGTTGCTGAAGCTTTTGTCTTTTTCTATTACAGTACTTGATGCTTCTTTACTACATTGAAAAGGGTACCGCATTTTCTGGTCAAGCTTGGACTTTGAATATCTTAATACTTCATTGAAAATTACTTCTCCAACCATCATAATGTTCTGTATTCTGAGTAGACGCTTGATTAGCTACACTGGACGCTTCTTAAAAGAGCTAAGGCGCTTCGTTATCCCCTTGCCACATTCACAAGGCTATTTAACTCGTAGCATTCTGACCATTTAGCGTATTACGCTTCTTTGACCTAGTTACGGGCCGAATTAGGATCCGATGTCTTCATGAAACTTGTTTATATGGATATTAGCTTTAATGAGACATCCGTTTCATCAAATTCGAACACCATCAGCTCAATATATGGCCATCAGACGCTACAAAGGTATGACAAACAGGAATGGCATCACGTCACCAACTTACGGATGCATTTAGACAAAGATAGAGATCGATTTTGCTCTTGACCTCTTCACGAGAGTTGCAAATATATCTTTGAGCCTTCCAATGATACCAAGATCGATACTTTTGAAAATATAAAGCTCCAGAAATTGTCAGCAGAAGGTTGCATATTCGGATTGTCACGAACAGTATCACACCTCATGATTGAAGATGGAATTTCACTCAGATAGAGATTGATTCAGATCTCGACTTCTACAGGAAACAGGTAGGCATTTCTATTATCTTTCTAACAAAACAAAGATCTCTTCGTTAGGACGAGCGTACCTCAAAATACGACGTTTTGGATGCTTGATTATCGGCAGCGGACGCTTGACCTCAATCTTCAGTGTTTTTGCTGTTGCCGCTTTTGTACTTTTGTCTTTATTCACTATTTTCTTCTCTTTCTTTTATTAGAGCTGCTGAAGCTTTTATATTCTTACATTACAGTACTTGATGCTATAAAACTTTATTGAAAAGGGTACCTCATTTTCTGGTCAACCTTGGACGTTGAATATCTTAAAACTTCATTCAAAATTACTTCTCCACCCATCATAATGTTCTGTATTCTGAAAAGACGCATCATTAGCTTCATTGACGCTTCTTAAATGAGCGAAGACACTTGGTTATCCGCTTTGCACATTCACAAGTCTGTTTAACTCGTAGCATTCTGGCCATTTGGCGTATTATGCTTCTTTGACCCTGTTACTGGCCGAATTAGGATTCGATGTCTTCATGAAACTTGTTTATGTGGATATTAGCTTTAATAAGACAGTGATTTCATCCAATGCGAACACCAACAGCTCAATATATGGCCATCAGACGCTACAAAGGTATGACAGTCAGGAACGGCATCACGTAACCAACTTACGGCGGCATTTTGACAAAGATAAAGATCGATTTCGCTCTTGACCTCTTCACGAGACTTGCAGATATTTGTTTGAACCTTCCAACGATACCAAGATCAATACTTTTGAACACCCAAAGCTCCAGAAATTGTCCGCAAACAGTTGCATGTTCTGATTGTCACGAACAGTATCACACCTCATGATAGAAGATGGAATTTCACTCAGATAGAGATTGATTCAGATCTCGACTTCTACAGGAAACAGGTAGGTATTTATCTTATCTTTCTAAAAAAACCAAGATCACTTCATTAGGACGGGCATACCTCAAAATACGACGTTTCGGACGCTCGATTATCGGCAGGAGACGCTTGACTTCAATCTTCAGTCTTTTTGCTGTTGCAGCTTTTGTTCTTATGTCTTTATTCACCCTTTTTTTCTCTTTCTTCTATTGGAGTTGATGAAGGTTTTGTCTTCTTCTATTACAATACTTGATGCTTCAGAATTTTTTTGAAAATGGTACCTCATTTTCTGGTCAAGCTTGGTCTGTTAATATCTTAATACTTCGATTCATAATTTCTTCTCCACCCATCATAATGGTCTGTATTCTGGGTAGACGTTTGATTAGCTTCACTGGACGCTTCTTATAAGAACTAAGGCGCTTGGTTATCCACTTAGCACATTCACTAGGCTATTTAACTCATAGCATTCTGACCATTTAGCGTATTATGCTTCTTTGACCCTGTTTCTAGCCGAATTACGATTCGATGTCTTCATGAAACTTGTTTATATGGATATTAGCTTTAATGAGACACCGGTTTCATCCAATTCGAACACTATCAGCTCAATATATGGCCATCAGACGCTGCAAAGGTATGACAGTCAGGAACCGCATGACGTCACCAAATTAAGGATGCATCTTGACAAAGATAAAGGTCAATTTCGCTTTTGACCTCTTGACGAGAGTTGCAGATATTTCTTTGAGCCTTCCAATAATACTACGATCGATACTTGTGAAGACCCAAAGCTCCCGAAATTGTCAGCAGACGGTTGTATGTTCGGATTGTCATGAACAGTATCATACCTCATGCTTGAAGAAGGAATTTCACTCTGATAGAGATTGATTCAGATCTCGACTTCTACAGGAAAGAGGTAGCTATTTCTCTTATCTTTCTAAAAAACCAAGATCACTTCATTACGACTAGTATACCTCAAAATACGACATTTCGAACGCTTGATTATCGGCAGGAGACGCTTGACTTCAATCTTCAGTCTTTTTGCTGTTGCAGCTTTTGTACTTATGTCTTTCTTCACGCTTTTTTTCTCTTTCTTATATCGGAGTTGCTGAAGGTTTTGTCTTCTTCTATTATAGTACTTGATGCTTCAGAACTTTATTGAAAAGGGTGCCTCATTTTCTGGTCAAGCTTGGTCTTTGAATATCTTAATACTTCGATTCATAATTACTTCTCCACCCATCATAATGGTCTGTATTCTGAGTTGACGCTTGATTAGCTTCATTGGACGCTTCTTATAAGAACTAAGGCGCTTGGTTATCCACTTGGCGCATTCACTAGGCTATTTAACTCATAGCATTCTGACCATTTAGCGTATTATGCTTCTTTGACCGTGTTACTGGCCGAATTAGGATTCGATGTCTTCATGAAACTTGTTTATATGGATATTAGCTTTAATGAGACATCGGTTTCATCCAATTCGAACACCACCAGCTCATTATATGGCCATCAGACACTGCAAAGGTATGACAGTCAGGAACGGCATGACGTCACCAAATTACGGATGCATTTTGACAAAGATAGAGGTCGATTTCGCTTTTGACCTCTTGACGAGAGTTGCAGATATTTCTTTGAGCCTACTAACAATACCAAGATCGATACTTTTGAAGACCCAAAGCTCCCGAAATTGTCAGCAGACGGTTGCATGTTCGGATTGTCACGAACAGTATCATACCTCAAGCTTGAAGAAGGAATTTCACTCTGATAGAGATTGATTCAGATCTCGACTTCTACAGGAAACAGGTAGATATTTCTCTTATCTTTCTAAAAAAGCCAAGATCACTTCATTAGGAAGAGCATACCTCAAAATACGACGCTTCGAACGCTTGATTATCGGCAGGAGACGCTTGACTTCAATCTTCAGTCTTTTTGCTATTGCAGCTTTTGTACTTATGTCTTTATTCTCGCTTTTTTGCTCTTTCTTCTGTTGGAGTTGCTAATGGTTTTGTTTTTTTCTGTTACAGTACTTGATGCTTCAGAACTTTATTGAAAAGGGTGCCTCATTTTCTGGTCGAGCTTGGTCTTTGAATATCTTAATACTTCGATTCATAATTACTTCTCCACCCATCATAATGGTCTGTATTCTAAGTAGACGCTTGATTAGCTTCACTTGACGCTTCTTAAAAGAGCTAAGGCGCTTGGTTATCCACTTGGCACATTCACAAGGCTATTTAACTCATAGCATTCTGACTATTTAGCGTATTATGCTTCTTTAACCCTGTTAGTGGCAGAATTACGATTCGATGTCTTCACGAAACTTGTTTAAATGGATATTAGCTTTAATGACACACCGGTTTCATCCAATTCGAACACCATCAGCTCTATATATAGCCATCAGACGCTACAAAGGTATGACAGTCAGGAACGGCATCACGCCACCAACATACGGATGCATGTTGACAAAGATAGAGATCGATTTCGCTCTTGATCTCTTCACGAGAGTTGCAGATATTTCTTTGAGCCTTCCAACGATACCAAGTTCGATACCTTTGAAAGCCTAAAACTCCAGAAATTATCAGCAGAAGGTTGCACATTCGAATTGTCACGAACAGTATCACACCTCATGCTTGAAGAAGGAATTTCATTCAGATAGAGATTGATTCAGATCTCGACTTCTGCATGAAATAGGTAGGTATTTCTCTTATCTTTCTAAAAAAACCAAGATCACTTCATCAGGACCATCATAACTCAAAATACGACATTTCGGACCCATGATTATCGGCAGCAGACGCTTGACTTCAATCTTCAGTCTTTTTGCTGTGGCAGGTTTTGCATTTTTGTCTTTATACACGCTTTTTTTTTTCTATTTCTTCTATTGGTGTTCCTGAAGGTTTTGTCTTCTTCTATTACAGTGCTTGCTGCTTCAGAACTTTATTGAAAAGGGTGCCTCATTTTCTGGTCGAGCTTGGTCTTTGAATATCTTAATACTTCGATTCATAATTACTTCTCCACCCATCTTAATGGTCTGTATTCAGAGTAGACGCTTGATTAGCTTAACTGGACGTTTCTTATAAGAACTAAGGCGCTTGGTTATCCACTTGGCACATTCACTAACAATACCAAGATCGATACTTTTGAAGACCCAAAGCTCCCGAAATTGTCAGCAGACGGTTGCATGTTCGGATTGTCACGAACAGTATCATACCTCAAGCTTGAAGAAGGAATTTCACTCTGATAGAGATTGATTCAGATCTCGACTTCTACAAGAAACAGGTGGATATTTCTCTTATCTTTCTAAAAAAGCCAAGATCACTTCATTAGGAAGAGCATACCTCAAAATACGACGTTTCGAACGCTTGATTATCGGCAGGAGACGCTTGACTTCAATCTTCAGTCTTTTTGCTATTGCAGCTTTTGTACTTATGTCTTTATTCTCGCTTTTTTGCTCTTTCTTCTGTTGGAGTTGCTAATGGTTTTGTTTTTTTTCTATTACAGTACTTGATGCTTCAGAACTTTATTGAAAAGGGTGCCTCATTTTCTGGTCGAGCTTGGTCTTTGAATATCTTAATACTTCGATTCATAATTACTTCTCCACCCATCATAATGGTCTGTATTCTAAGTTGACGCTTGATTAGCTTCATTGGACGCTTCTTATAAGAACTAAGGCGCTTGGTTATCCACTTGGCGTTTTCACTAGGCTATTTAACTCATAGCATTCTGACCATTTAGCGTATTATGCTTCTTTGACCGTGTTACTGGCCGAATTACGATTCGATGTCTTCATGAAACTTGTTTATATGGATATTAGCTTTAATGAGACATCGGTTTCATCCAATTCGAACACCATCAGCTCATTATATGGCCATCAGACACTGCAAAGGTATGACAGTCAGGAACGGCATGACGTCACGAAATTACGGATGCATTTTGACAAAGATAGAGGTCGATTTAGCTTTTGACCTCTTGACGAGAGTTGCAGATATTTCTTTGAGCCTTCTAACAATACCAAGATCGATACTTTTGAAGACCCAAAGCTCCCGAAATTGTCAGCAGACGGTTGCATGTTCACTGATAGAGATTGATTCAGATCTCGACTTCTACAGGAAACAGGTGGATATTTCTCTTATCTTTCTAAAAAAGCCAAGATCACTTCATTAGGAAGAGCATACCTCAAAATACGCCGTTTCGAACGCTTGATTATCGGCAGGAGACGCTTGACTTCAATCTTCAGTCTTTTTGCTATTGCAGCTTTTGTACTTATGTCTTTATTCTCGCTTTTTTTCTCTTTCTTCTATTGGAGTTGCTAAAGGTTTTGTTTTTTTCTATTACAGTACTTGATGCTTCAGAACTTTATTGAAAAGGGTGCCTCATTTTCTCGTCGAGCTTGGTCTTTGAATATCTTAATACTTCGATTCATAATTACTTCTCCACCCATCTTAATGGTCTGTATTCAGAGTAGACGCTTGATTAGCTTCACTGGACGTTTCTTATAAGAACTAAGGCGCTTGGTTATCCACTTGGCACATTCACTAGGCTATTTAACTCATAGCATTCTGACCATTTAGCGTATTATGCTTCTTTGACCGTGTTACTGGCCAAATTACGATTCGATGTGCAACACCCTTTCCTTAGTGTCACATTCCCAAACGTTTATAAGGCCGAAAATATTATTTAATGCGGAAAATATGATTTTCTTTTCTTTTTTTTTCTTTTCACAAGATGTACTGGGATTGAGTAATGGTAAATAATACTAATAAACGAACTTAGGTTCGCCATGCATTTCTAGAACATGCTGTATAATAAACACGGAACAGAAACAGAAATAATACCATATAAAGACATAGGTCTAAAGTATAACTGACATAAGAAATACAATAAGTACTAGGAGTCGTAGCTCCCACAAGGCACTACAAAAACTCACATAGTCTGGCCGATAACAAAACTAAAACAGCAAAAAGAGTCCGCTTCCGGGCTCAAGGAGACTATTGGACTGAACCATCATCACGTCCATCTGTTCAAGCAGCAACAGCAAGTACCAACAGGAAGCATACAAATATGGGTGAGATTCCCGTTCATCAACACAACAAAACAGCAGTAATAAAAACGGGACGACTCATCGGGTAACAGCATACCCAACATGCTTAAAAAGGTTCTCAATATAAATCATGTTAAGCAGTCAACAACATAATGTCATGCTAAACATTTAACAGCATAATATAAGGCATTCTTAAACAATACAGCGATGTATAACAGTAAATGTAAACATCAATAGCCATGCAATGCAATGCATTGTATATGACTCAATGTCAACGTCACTGGGTACTACTCTGACCCTACTCCATGGAGCTAACAAAACATTCGGAGAGAGTGAATGGGAGGACATGTTCCGGTTTCTGCCAGCCATGAGCAAGATGCTACAACATTCGTAACGTGCACGTATCTGGCTTTACGGAAACACTCTCGACCAAACATGAAAAGTACGGCATCTAGTAGAGGATATCAGTGTATTGCACGGATTTGCCACGACACAGAAGAGCTACCAACTTGCCACATGTAAGCCCTTCCAACCCTGATACCTCCAAAAAGACCATTGAAGATCGTCACCGTAAGATTCGCACCCGTATCAAGGTGTAAGCTCAACTCCTAGGCTCAAGTCCTTACGACTATGCAAATAAAATGCCAATGCTTACACAAAGCAGATGCGATCAAGCAATGTCTATCCCCTGGATAAACCTCGAAGTCTACTAAGGTTCTCTTCCTTAGGAACTATACGTGTCTTTTGAAAAACAAAACCTTTATCCACCGGATAAATCTCGTGATCCCTCCGGGATCGAGTCATCACAAGACTGAAACAATCGAACAACTGATCAGGGTCCGAATCACCGGTCCGTCATCGAACTACTGTTTCAAAACCCAAAACGTTTCATGTTTGTGTTTATGGCTTATGAAGTCATTGATGTACTAAGTCATCAATGGTATAGTATATGGTCTTGTTTCACCACATATTATACTCAATTATCCCTTGTCTTCAACTCTAAGTCAATTACTTAACTTAGGTTTTTAATGCGTAAAACTTTACAGTTTGAGTTGAAAAACACTCTTTATAAACAAAACCATTGCTCGCGAGGTGAAGATATATATCGCGACACGAGGCTGAGAAGTTATCTTTACTGTTTAGCCAGTCTTTCTACTTCGCGAGGCGAGGATTATATCGCGACGCGAGGCTGAGAAGTTGCATCTTCACTGCGTAGGCTGTTCGCGGGGCGAGAACTACTTCGCTACGCGAGGCCGAGAAGCTGCATCTTTGCTGCTCGGGCTAGTCCACTGTCTCGCGAGGCGAGGCAAGGTTAGCCTGGCGAATGCCTTGTCTTCCCTCTGTCTAGTGGGGCGAAACGGGGTTCGCTGGGCGAGTGCCCTGTTTTCACTTTTCCCTAACTCCTTCATTAATTCTTCTTTTGAAACACTTAGTTTGATTAAAAGACCTATGGCTAAAGAAAAGACATTTTCCCACTTTGGTGACACATTTTCAAGGTTAAAACTTCATTTGATCTTTGGATCAAAATCACTTTTGTTTCTCTTTGAAAACATAGGTTATGAAATCATGTTTTGTTGCATCACATCCTTGCCAACACAAGAACAACACATGTTCTTATATTTTCCTCTTACTAAGGCCACAAGCCTATTCCAATGAAAAATGGAGACTTTGCTTCACCAACAAAGCAAATGTAGTTCAAAAGCTCACACAATTATGATAAACCACAATACACATTACTACATCATAATCAAACATCCAAGTCCATCACACATCATGGTCTCATAATCAAGCATAAAAGTCCATACTTGATCTAGTGATCAAAGTAGGTTTTTCAACATACATGGGAATGATTTTCATTCAATCATATCATCATCAACATATGCTAAAGCACACTACAACATACTAAAGCATAAACTCATCATGACAATCTTGTTCTCCAAGAGAACTAAACAAAACTTAAAAAATAAAAGTGAACCCAAACTAAAGGGTTTCACCCACACATAAACTTAAACAACCATCTCCACTACCACCATCTTGGTGTGATGAGGTTCACCCCCCATACCTGTTGATGAGCAGATTCCCGAATCAAAGTCAGTTGATCGGTTTGTGAACCTCCTTATAATCGTCAACAACTACAACAACATAACAATCAAACATTAAACAACAATCAAAGCCAATCTCAACAATTATAACAAAGAGGATTTCGGCCACCCTAGGTTAAAAAGGTTAGGAATTGATCTTGGTTTCCCATTTCATGGATTCAAAGGCATTTGGAAAGCTAAGGATGAAATCAAGTGTTAGAAATCAAAAATTGATGAAAACACTATTCATCATCATCAAGTAGGGTTTGGCCAAAAAGGGATTTTGGGCTATGATGAGATTTGAATCATAAGCTCTTGGGTTTAGGTAGAGATTGATGATGTGAGTTCAAAGAACTTGGTCTTACCTCAAAAGGATTTTTCTACAATTTCCTATGGATTTTCAAAGTTTTGGATCTAAGAAATTCTTTTCATGAAAATGAAGATTGATACAGATGAAATTCTTTTCTAAGAGGTCATAGAAGCGATCTTAACTTGAAATGAAGGAAGATTGCTCAAGGAATCAAGTGATTCCAACAAGAACTCAAGGAGTTTCAAGATCAACAATGGTGTTTTCTCTCAAGAACAACTATGGAGCTCTAAAGGGTGAGGGGCTGTGCGAAAATGAGAGAGTGAGGGGCTGAGTTCAGCCTCTTAAGAGCTCACTTAAGGGTAAAAAGGTCATTTTCCCAAAAGGGTAAAATGGTAAAAGTGTAAAAAGACTAAGGTTAGGGGCATTTTGGTCATTTTGCGTCCAGATATTTCCAAACGTCATGACGACTCTGGCATACTCTCCCAAGTGTCCTGGGATGATGTGATATCAAGATTATCTGTTGGCGAGTCACGGTAAATCCATATGTGGCTCCGTTCGTCACCCGATTGAGGATTCCTCCCGAACGAAGGTCAGGAAGTGATTTTTCTGAAATTTTTACGAAATTTAACAAAAATGTAGATAATCGAATTCTAAGACTTACTGTCTCATTCACGGGTCCATCTGAGGTCTTATGAGGAGTAAAATCATACTGTCAGTGTAAAAACGCAGACCGGACTCCGTTTGAGTTTTCGACTCAAAACTTAATCATAGCTTCCTACGATATCGTCGAGCATGACTATGGTCTCGGAATATTTTATTTCTACTCCTAAGACCACGAATAAAATAAAGACATTAAAATACTGAAGAATTAGAAAACATGAAAATCGGGGCGTTACACGATGGCTTCATGAAACTTGTTTATATGGATATTAGCTTTAATGAGACATCGGTTTCATCCAATTCGAACACCATCAGCTCAATATACGGCCATCGGACGCTACAAAGGCATGACAGTCAGGAACGACATCACGTTACCAACTTACGGATGCATTTTGACAAAGATAGAGATCGATTTCGCTCTTGACCTCTTCACGAGAGTTGAAGATATTTTTTTGAGCCTTCCAACGATACCAAGATCAATAATTTTGAACACCCAAAGTTCCAGAAATTATCAGCAGACAGTTGCATGTTCTGATTGTCACAAACAGCATCACATCTCAAGCTTGAAGAAGGAATTCAGTCCGATAGAGATTAATACAGATCTCAGCTTCATCTGGAAACATGTAGTTATTTCTCTTATCTTTCTAACAAAACCAAGATCACTTCATTAGGACCAGCATACCTCAAAATATGACATTTCGGACGCTTGATTATCGGCAGCAGACGCTTGACTTCAATCTTCAGTGTCTTTGTTGTTGCCGCTTTTGTACTTTTGTCTTTATTCACGCTTTTCTTCTCTTTATTCTATTAGAGTTGCTAAAGCTTTTATATTCTCATATTACAGTACTTGATGCTGCAGAACTTTATTGAAAAGGGTACCTCATTTTCTGGTCAACCTTGGACGTTGAATATCTTAAAACTTCATTCAAAATTACTTCTCCACCCATCATAATGTTCTGTATTCTGAGAAGATGCTTGATTATCTTCACTGGACGCTTCTTAAATGAGCGAAGGCACTTGGTTATCCGCTTTGCATATTTACAAGTCTGTTTAACTCATAGCATTCTGACCATTTTGCGTATTATGCTTCTTTGACCCTGTTACTGGCCGAATTATGATTCGATGTCTTCATGAAACTTGTTTATATGGATGTTAGCTTTAATGAGACAGAGATTTCATCCAATTCGAACTCCATTCGCACAATATATGGCCATTAGACGCTACAAAGGTATGACAGTCAGGAACGGCATCACGTCACCAACTTAGGGATGCATTTTGACAAAGATAGAGATCGATTTCGCTCTTGACTTCTTCACGATAGTTGCAGATATTTCTTTGAGCCTTCCAAAGATACCAAGGTCGATACTTTTGAACACCCAAAGCTCCAGAAATTGTCAGCAGACGGTTGCATGTTTAGATTGTCACGAATAGTATCACATCTCAAGCTTGAAGAAGGAATTTCACTCCAATAGAGATTGATACAGATCTCGGCTTCTTCAAGAAACATGTAGATATTTCGCTTATCTTTCTATAAAAACCAAGATGACTTCATTAGGACGAGCGTACCTCAAAATACGACGTTTCGGACAATTGATTATCAGCAGTAGACGCTTGACTTCAATCTTCAGTCTTTTTGCGGTTGCAGCTTTTGTACTTTTGTCTTTATTTACGTTTTTTTTATTATACTTCTATTGGAGTTGCTGAAGGTTTTGTCTTCTATTATAGTACTTGATGCTTCAGAACTTTATTGCAATGGGTACCCCATTTTCTGGTCAAGCTTGGACTTTGAATATCTTAATACTTCATTCAAAATTACTTCTCCACCCATCATAATGTTCTGTATTCTGAGTAAACGCTTGATTAGCTTCACTGGACTCTTCCTAAAAGATCTAAGGCGCTTGGTTATCCACTTGGCACATTCACAAGGCTATTTAACTCGTAGCATTCTGACCGTTTAGCATATTATGCTTTTTTGACCCTCTTACTGGCCGAATTAGGATTCGATGTCTTCATTAAACTTGTTTATATGGATATTAAATTTAATTAGACATCGGTTTCATCCAATTTGACCGCCATGAGCTCCATATATGGCCATCAGACGCTACAAAGGTATGACTACCAGGAACGGCATCACGTCACCAACTTACGGCTGCATTGTGACAAAGATAGAGATCGATTTCGCTCTTAACCTCTTCACAAGAGTTGCAGATATTTCTTTGAGCCATCCAACAATACGAAGATCGATACTTTTGAACACCCAAAGCTCCATAAATTGTCAGCAGACGGTTTCATGTTCTGATTGTCACGAACAGTATCACACGCTACTTCTCTTATCTTTCTAACAAAACCAAGATCACTTCATTAGGACAAGCATACCTCAAAATACAACATTTCAGATGCTTGATTATCGGTAGTAGATACTTGACTTCAATCTTCAGTGTTTTTGCTCTTACAGCTTTTTTACTTTTGTTTTTATTCACGCTTTTTTTCTCTTTCTTCTATTAGAGTTGCTGAAGCTTTTGTCCTTTTCTATTACAGTACTTGATGCTTCAGAACTTTATTGAAAATGGTATCTCATTTTCTGGTCAAGCCTGGTCTTTGAATATCTTATTACTTCGATTCAAAATTACTTCTCCACCCATCTTAATGGTCTGCATTCAGAGTAGACGCTTGATTAGCTTCACCGGATGCTTCTTAAAAGAGCTAAGGCGCTTGGTTATCCACCTGGCACTTTCACAAGGCTATTTAACTCATATAATTCGGACCATTTAGCGTATTCTGCTTCTTTGACCCTGTTACTAGTCGAATTACGATTCAATGTCTTCATGAAACTTGTTTATATGGATATTAGCTTTAAGGAGACACCGGTTTCATCCAATTCGAACACCATCAGCTCAATATATGGCCATCAGACTCTACAAAGGTATGGCAGTCAAGCACGACATAACGTCACCAAATTACGGATGCATTTCGACAAAGATAGAGGTCGATTTTGTTTTTGACCTCTTGACCAGAGTTGCAGATATTTCTTTGAGCCTTCCAACAATACCAAGATCGATACTTTTGAAGACCCAAAGCTCCCGAAGTTGTCAGCAGACGGTTGTATGTTCGGATTGTCACGAACAGTATCACACCTCAATCTTGAAGCAGGAATTTCACTCTGATAGAGATTGATTCAGATCTCGACTTCTAAAAGAAACAGGTCGGTATTTCTCTTATCTTTCTAAAAAAACCAACATCACTTCTTTAGGACGAGCATACCTCAAAATACGACGTTTCGGACGCTTGATTATCGGCAAGAGATGCTTGACTTCAATGTTCAGAGTTTTTGCTGTTGCAGCTTTTTTACTTTGGTCTTTATTCATGCTTTTTTTTATCTTTATTTTATTAAAGTTGCTGAAGGTCTTGTCCTTTTCAATTACAGTACTTGATGCTTCATAACTTTATTGAAAAGGGTACCTCATTTTCTGGTCAAGCTTGGACTTTGAATATCTTAATACTTCATTGAAAATTACTTGTCCAACCATCATAATGTTCTGTATTCTGACTAGACGCTTGATTAGCATCACTGGACACTTATAAAAAGAGCTAAGGCGCTTCTTTATCCACTTGGCACATTCACAAGGCTATTTAATTCGTAGCATTCTGACCATTTAGCGTATTATGCTTCTTTGACTTTGTTACTGGCCGAATTAGGAACCGATGTCTTCATGAAACTTGTTTATATGGATATTAGCTTTAATGAGACATCGGTTTCATCAAATTAGAACACCATCAGCTCAATATATGGCCATCAGACGCTACAATGGTATGACAGTCAGGAACGGCATCACCTCGCCAACTTAAGAATTCATTTTGACAAAGATAGAGATCGATTTCGCTCTTGACCTCTTCACGAGAGTTGCAGATATTTCTTTGAGCCTTCCAACGATACCAAGATCGATACTTTTGAAGATCCAAAGCTCCCAAAATTGTCAGCAGACGGTTGCATGTTCAGATTGTCACGAACAGTATCACACCTCAAGGTTGAAGAAGGAATTTCACTCTGATAGAGATCGATTCTGATCTCGACTTATAAAGGAAATAGGTAGGTATTTCTCTTATCTTTCTAAAAAAACCAAGATCACTTCGTTAGGACGAGCATACCTCAAAATACGACGTTTCGGATGCTTGATTATCCGCAGGAGACGCTTGACTTCAATGTTCAGTGTTTTAGCTGTTGCAGCTCTTTTACTTTGGTCTTTATTCATGCTTTTTTATATCTTTATTCTATTAAAGTTGCTGAAGCTTTTGTCTTTTTCTATTAAAGTACTAGATGCTTCATAACTTTATTGAAAAGGGTACCTCATTTTCTGGTCAAGCTTGGACTTTGAATATCTTAATACTTCATTCAACAATACTTCTCCACCCATCATAATGTCCTGTATTCTGAGTAGACGCTTGATTAGCTTCACCGGACATTTCTTAAAAGAGCTAAGGCCCTTGGTTATTCACTTGGCACATTCACAAGGCTATTTAACTCGTAGCATTCTGACCATTTAGCGTATTATGCTTCTTTGACCTTGCTACTGGCCGAATTATGATTCGATGTCTTCATGAAACTTGTTTATATGAATATTACTTTTAATGAGACACCAGTTTCATCTAATTCAACCAGCATCAGCTCAATATATGGCCATCAGACGCTACAAAGGTACGACAGTCAGGAGCAACATCACGTCACCAACTAACGGATGCATTTTGACAAAGATACAGATCGATTTCGCTCCTGACCTCTTCCCGAGAGTTACAGATATTTCTTTGAGCCTTCCAACGATGCCAAGATTGGTACTTTTGAAAACCTAAAGCTCCAGAAATTGTCAGCAGAAGGTTGCATATTCGAATTGTCAGGAACAGTATCACACCTCATGCTTGAAGAAGGAATTTCACTCAGATAGAGATAGATTCAGATCTCGACTTCTTCAGGAAACAGGTAGGTATTTCTCTTATCTTTATAACAAAACCAACATCACTTCATTAGGACGAGCATACCTCAAAATACGACGTTTCGGACGCTTGATTATCGGCAGCAAACACTTGACTTCAATCTTCAGTGTTTTTGCTGTTGTAGTTTTTGAACTTTTGTCTTTATTCACGTTTTTCTTCTCTTTCTTCTGTGAGAGATGCTGAAGTTTTTATATTCTTATGTTACAGTACTTGATGCTTCAGAACTTTATTGAAAAGGGTACCTCATTTTCTGGTCAAGCATGGACTTTGAATATCTTAATACTTCATTCAACAATACTTCTCCACCCATCATAATGGTCTGTATTCTGGGTAGACACTTGATTAGCTTCACCGGACGTTTCTTAAAAGAGCTAAGGCACTTGGTTATTCACTTGGCACATTCACATTGCTATTTAACTCGTAGCATTCTGACCATTTAGGGTATTATGCTTCTATGACCCTATTATTGGCCGAATTATGATCCGATGTCTTCACGAAACTTGTTTATATGGATATTAGCATTAAGGAGACATCGGTTTCATCAAATTCGAACACCATCAGCTCAATATATGGCCATCTGACAATACAAAGGTATGACAGTCAGGAATGGCATCACGTCACCAATTAACAGATGCATTTTGACAAAGATAGGGATCGATTTCGCTCTTGACCTCTTCATGAGAGTTCTAGATATTTCTTTGAGCCTTCCAACGATACCAAGATCGATACTTTTGAAAACATAAAGCTCCGGAAATTGTCAGCAGAAGGTTGCATATTCGAATTGTCACGAACAATATCACACCTCATGCTTGAAGAAGGAATTTCACTCAGATTGAGATTGATTCAGATCTTAACTTCTGCATGAAATAGGTAGGTATTTCTCTAATCTTTCTAAAAACACCAAGATTACTTCATAAAGACGAGCATACCTCATAATACGACGTTTTGGACCCTTGATTATCGGCAGCAGACGCTTGACTTCAATCTTCAGTCTTTTTGCTGTTGCAGCTTTTCGTACTTATGTCTTTATTCACGCTTTTTTTCTCTTTCTTCTATTGGAGTTGCTGAAGGATTTGTCTCCTTGTATTACAGTACTTGATGCTTCAGAACTTTATTGAAAAGGGTACCTCTCTTTCTGGTCAAGCATAGTCCTTGAATATCTTAATACTTCATTCAAAATTACTTCTCCATGCATCATAATGTTCTATATTCTGAGTAAACGCTTGATTAGCTTCACTGGACTCTTCCTAAAAGAGCTAAGGCACATGGTTATCCACTTGGCACATTCGCAAGGCTATTTAACTCGTAGCATTCTGACCATTTAGCGTATTATGCTTCTTTGACCCTCTTACTGGCCGAATTAGGATTCAATGTCTTCATGAAACTTGTTCATATGGATATTAAATTTAATGAGACATCGGTTTCATCCAATTTGAACACCATGAGCTTAATATATGGCCATCAGACGCTACAAAGGTATGAATGCCAGGAACGGCATCACGTCACCAACTTATGGCTGCATTGTGACCAAGATCGAGATCGATTTCGTTCTTGACTTCTGCACGAGAGTTGCAAATATTTCTTTAAGCCATCCGACGATACCAAGATCGATACTTTTGAACACCCAAAGCTCCATAAATTGTCAGTAGATGGTTGCATGTTCTGATTGTCACGAACAGTATCACACCTGAAGCTTGAAGAAGGAATTTCACTCTGATAGAGATTGATTCAGATCTCGACTTCTACAGGAAACAGGTAGGTATTTCTCTTATCTTTCTAAAAAAACCAAGATCACTTCATTAGGATGAGCATACCTCAAAATACGACGTTTCGGACGCTTGATTATCGGCAGGAGACGCATGACTTCAATCTTCAATCTTTTTGCTGTTGCAGCTTTTGTACTTATGTCTTTATTCACGCTTTTTTTCTCTTTCTTCTATTGGAGTTGCTGAAGGTTTTGTCTCCTTTTATTACAGTACTTGATGCTTCATAACTTTATTGAAAAGGGTACCTCATTTTCTGATCAAGCTTGGACTTTGAATATCTTAATACTTCATTGAAAATTACTTCTCCAACCATCATAATGTTCTGTATTCTGAGTAGAAGCTTGATTACCTTCACTGAACACTTGTTAAAAGAGCTAAGGCGCTTTGTAATCCACTTGGCATATTCACAAGGCTATTTAACGCGTAGCATTCTGACATTTAGCGTATTATGCTTCTTTGACCCTGTTACTGGCCGAATTTCGATTTGATGTCTACATGAAAATTGTTTTTATGGATATTAGCTTTAATGAGACACCGGTTTCATCCAATTTGAACAACATCAGCTCAATTTATGCCCATCAGACGCTACAAAGGTATGACAGTCAGGAGCGACGTCACGTGCAACACCCTTTCCCGAGTGTCACATTCCCGAACGTTTATAAGACCGAAAATATTTATTAATGCAGAAAAATACGATTTTTCTTTTTCTTTTCTTTTCATAAAGATGTAATGGGATTAGTAAAGGTAATAAATAATACTAATAAGTGAACTTAGGTTCACCATGCATTACTAGGACATACATACAGTATTATAAATACAGAAACAGAAAACAAAAACAGAAACATCAACAGTACTGTATACAGACATAAGTCTAATGTATGACTGACATAAGAAAATATAATAAGTACTAGGAGTCATAGCTCCCAAAAGGTACTACAAAAACTGACATAGTCTGGCCGACAACAAAACTAAAACAGCAAAAGAGTCCATCTCCGAACTCAAAGGGACTGCAGAACCGAACCATCGTCGCGTCCATCTGTTCAAGCATCAACAGCAAGTACCAACAGAAAACATATAGATATGGGTGGGATTCCCGTTCATCAACACAACAAAATAGCAGTAGTAAAAACGGGACGACTCACCGGGTAACAACGTACCCAACATGCTTACAAAGGTTCTCAGTATAAATCATGTTAAGCAGTCATCAACATAATATCGTGCTAAACATTTAACAGCATAATATAAGGCATTCTTAACAATATAGTGATGTATAACAGTAAATGTAGACATCAATAGCCATGCAATGCAATGCAATGTATATGACTCAATGTCAATGTCACTGGGTACTACTCTGACCCCTACTCCATGGAGCTAACAAAACATTCGGAGAGAGTGAATGGGAGGACATGTTTTTCCAGTAAGTCCACCAACTGTTCCTTCAAGGTTTCCAACTCAGCAGGTGCCATATGATAAGGTGCCATAGACGCTAGTCCTGTTCCTGGCACAAGATCGATCACAACTCGATGTCTCGAACTGGCGGTACACCTGGTACGTCTTCAAGAAAGACTTCCGGAAACTCGTTAGTAACATGTATTCGTTTTACTCCTCCTCCTCTCAAAGAAACGTTTCCTTGATTGGCAATCCAAGTCCAGAATTATTCGAATCAGGGAAAACTAAGGTTTTGTTTGCACCGTCTAATAGGGTATAGTTACAAGATAACCATTCCATCCCTATGATCAAATCCATTTGCGAAAGAGGCAAACAGATTAAATCAATCAAAAACGTTCTATCCACTACGGAAAATAGAACAGTTCAAACAAACTTTCGCAGTTATAACAGGCTTTGCAGGAAGTGCAAAAATTACCAAATCTAAGGGTAAGGAAAGATACAAATAAGGTTTTACCTTCCACGACGATCTGACCGTGAATCAAATCTTCCTTTTGAGAAGTCTTAGCATCATCCCTAGTATAAACTCCACTCATTGCCTTAGGCTTTGCTGCTTGCACATCGTTGACAGAATGTCTAGCTTTTGATTGCACACACTCGCGTGAAGTATGTCCTGGCTTCCCACACTTGAAGCATATGATTCCCTTGATTAAGCATCCTCTGGTGACATGATTGTTCTTGCCACACTTCATGCACTTCTTTGGGGCGCTTCCAGATTGACTAATACTCCCACTGCTTCCTCCTACAGAACGTTGTTGTTGACCTTGATGTTTTGCATATGGTTTCCATCGAGATCTATCATCACGACCATTGGTGCCTTTATGGAACCTAGTCGGTCCAGAGTGACGTTGTCTTCCTCCACGAGTCTTCATCAGATCTTCGATTACGAAGCATTCATCTACCAAAACCGAGAACTCTTTGACCTCAAGAGGTAGCACCTCTCCTCGAATCTCGTCCCTTAAACCTTCTTCGAACTTTGTGCACTTCCACTCCTCATCGGGATGAAGATGGAAATACCTCGAAGACTTCAGCAGGGACTCAAAACGATCAGCATATTCTTTGACAGACATTCCTCCTTGACGTAGCTGCAGGAACTCCATGTCTTTCAACTCGTCTTGCACCCGTCGGAAAACACTCGTTCTGAAGAACTCTGCGAGCGACAACTTACAAGAAAGCAAAAACATTACTACCCTGTCCAATATCATTCCCCTTCAGAAACAATAATGCAGAGAGTAACAAACAATCGTTGTCTTCTTCACAGAAACACAATACAAAGAACAAACAACACAAAAGGATAGACCGAAGTCATCATCCTCTCCAACATTGTTTTCTCTCAGAAACAGTAACACAGAAAACAATCAGAGAAAACACAACACAAACAAGACAGACCATAACCTACAAACCCCAAAAAGACTCGGCCAGCTCTGATACCAAATAATGCAACACCCTTTCCCGAGTGTCACATTCCCGAACGTTTATAAGGCCGAAAATATTTATTAATGCAGAAAAATACGATTTTTCTTTTTCTTTTCTTTTCATAAAGATGTAATGGGATTAGTAAAGGTAATAAATAATACTAATTAGTGAACTTAGGTTCACCATGCATTACTAGGACATACATACAGTATTATAAATACAGAAACAGAAAACAAAAACAGAAACATCAACATTACTGTATACAGACATAAGTCTAATGTATGACTGACATAAGAAAATACAATAAGTACTAGGAGTCATAGCTCCCAAAAGGTACTACAAAAACTGACATAGTCTGGCCGACAACAAAACTAAAACAGCAAAAGAGTCCATCTCCGAACTCAAAGGGACTGCAGAACCGAACCATCGTCGCGTCCATCTGTTCAAGCATCAACAGCAAGTACCAGCAGAAAACATATAGATATGGGCGAGATTCCTGTTCATCAACACAACAAAATAGCAGTAGTAAAAACGGGACGACTCACCGGGTAACAACGTACCCAACATGCTTACAAAGGTTCTCAGTATAAATCATGTTATGCAGCCATCAACATAATATCGTGCTAAACATTTAACAGCATAATATAAGGCATTCTTAACAATATAGTGATGTATAACAATAAATGTAGACATCAATAGCCATGCAATGCAATGCAATGTATATGACTCAATGTCAATGTCACTGGGTACTACTCTGACCCCTACTCCATGGAGCTAACAAAACATTCGGAGAGAGTGAATGGGAGGACATGTTCCGGTTTCTGCCAGCCATGAGCAAGATGCTACAACATTCGTAACGTGCACGTATCTGGCTTTACGGTAACACTCTCGACCAAACATGAAAAGTACGGCATCTAGTAGAGGATATCAGTGCATTGCACGGATTCGCCACGACACAGAAGAATCACCAACTGGTCACATGTCAGCCCTTCCAACCCTGATACCTCCAAAAAGACCATTGAAGATCGTCACCGTAAGATTCGCACCCGCATCAAGGTGTAAGCTCAACTCCTAGGCTCAAGGCCTTACAACTATGCACATGAAATGCCAATGCTTACACAAAGCAGATGCGATAAAGCAATGTCTATCCATTGGATAGACCTCAAGGTTCGCTAAGGTTATCTTCCTTAGATACTACACACATCTTTGTTTTTATAAAACATTTATCCATCGGATAAATATCTCGTGATTCCTTTGGAATGATCCAGACTGCTTTCAGAATCACCGACTGTCCCCACAAACCAACACAAGTCTTTTCAGCGTGTTTTGTCCTCACTCACACGCTTTCTAGGGAACTTCCCAGAAGGTCACCCATCGCATAATTACTCTAAGTCAAGCACGCTTAACTATAAAGTACTTATGTTCTAAGTTCCCGAAAAGAAGATAAATCTTGTTGGTATGGGTAGTACCAATCAATTCTTATATGCCTTCCCTTAACTATACAGTCCCATACCTGCATAGCCTCATGATTCCTTCCACTGTACAGTCCCATACCTGCACAGTCTCAGGATTCTCTCTCATTCTGGTTATCACAAGACGGAAACAATTGAACGATTAACCTGGATCCGAATCATCGGTCCGTCATCGAACTACTGTTTTGAAAACCAAAACGTTTCGTGTTTGTGTTTACATCTTATGAATTATGTCTCAAGTCCTAAGCATTATGAATAAGGATTGAGAATCCTCTTAGATAAGTCTTTAAGCCTTTCTAAGGTATTAATCCCTTGTTTTTCAATTAAGGAAACAAGTGTTGATTTCACTTAAGTCTTATGAACTCATTGATGTACTAAGTCATCAATGGTATAGTACATGGTCTTGTTCCACCACATACCATACTTAATTAACCCTTGTCTTCAACTCTAAGTTAATTATTTAACTTAGGTTTTTCACGCGTAAAACTTTACGATTGAGTTAGAAAACTCCTTTTGTAAACCAAACAACTTTTACAATTGAAATCTTATTTGATTTGAAACAACATTTGAACTACTTACTCTATTTATAGCATTTTCTAAAAGGTTTAATCTGCTTAGCGAGAGTACATTCGCTTAGCTAAATTAAGGCAGTGATACCTCATTTGAAATTCTTTTCTCGCGGGGCGAACAGAAGTTTCGCGTCGTGAGGCTGAGAGCTGTATTTGCTCCTTATACAAATCCTCTGTATCGCGAGGCAAATATTGTCTCGCGTCGCGAGGCAGAGAACTGTATTTCAAACCGACCTTCTTGATCGCGAGGCGATAATTGTCTCGCGTCGCGAGGCAGAGCTGCAATTCTTCACTGCCTAGGCGGTTCGCGGGGCGAGAACTACTTCGCTATGCGAGGCAGAGAAGCTGCATCTTTGCTGCTCGGCTAGTCCACTGTCTCGCGAGGCGAGGTAATGTTAGCCTGGCGAATGCCTTATCTTCCCTCTGTCTCGCGAGGCGAGACGGGGTTCGCTGGGCGAGTGCCCTGTTTTCACTTTTCCTTAACTTCTTCATTAATTCTCTTTTGAAACACTTAGTTTGATTAACAAACCTATGGCTAAAGAAAAGACATTTTCCACTTTGGTGACACACTTAAAAGGTTAAAACTTCATTTGATCTTTGGATCAAAATCACTTTTGTTTCTCTTTGAAAACATAGGTTATGAAATCATGTTTTGTTGCATCAAAACTTTGCCAAAACAAGAACAACATATGTTCTTATATTTTCCTCTTACTAAGGCCACAAGCCTACTCCAATGAAAAATGGAGACTTTGCTTCACCAACTAAGCAAATATAGCTCAAAAGCTCACACCAATTATGACAAACCACAATTACACCTTATTACATCATAACCAAAACATACAAGTCCATCACACATCATAGTCTCATGACCAAGCATAAAAGTCCATACTTGATCTAGTGATCAAAGTAGGTTTTTCAACATACATGGAAATGATTTTCATTCAATCATATCATCATCAACTTATGCTAAAGCATACTACCGCATACTCAAGCATAAACTCATCATAACAATCTTGTTCTCCAAGAGAACTTAACAAAACTTAACACATAAAAGTGAACCCAAACTAAAGGGTTTCACCCACACATAAACTTAAACAACCATTCTCACTACCACCATCTTGGTGTGATGAGGTTCTTCTCCCCATACCTGTTGAAGAGTAGATTCCCGGATCAAAGTTGGTTGATCGGTTTGTGAACCTTCTGATAATTGACACCAACTACAAACAACCAAACAATCAAACATTAAACAACAATCAAACCAAACTCAACAATTCTCACAAAGAGGGTGTCGGCCACCCTAAAGAGAATAAAGCTAGGAATTGATCTTGGTTTTCCATTTCATGGATTCAGAGGCATTAGGAAAGCTAAGAATGAAATCAAGTTTTAGAAATCAAAAATTGATGAAAACACTATTCATCCTCATCAAGAAGGGTTCGGCCCTAATGTGCTTTTTGAGCTATGATGAGAGTTGAATCACAAGCTCTTGGGTTTAGGTAGAGATTAATGATGTGAGTTCAAAGAACTTGGTCTTACCTCAAAAGGATTTTTCTACAATTTCCTATGGATTTTCAAAGTTTTGGATCTAAGAAATAATTTTCATGAAAATGGATCTTGATCTTGAAATAAAGAGATATTCAAGAAGCTAAGAGATCATAGAAGTGATCTTACCTTGAAATGAAGGAAGATTGCTCAAGGAATCAAGTGATTCTAACAAGAAATCAAGCTTTTTCAAGAATAACAATGGTGCTTCTTCAAGAGTAACTATGGTGTTCTTCTCTTTTTGAGAGGGCTGTGCGAAAATGAGAGGGTGATGGGCTGAGTTTAGCTTTAAAACAAGTCACTTAAGGGCAAAAAGGTCATTTGCCAAAAGGGTAAAATGGTAAAAGTGCAAAAGACTAAGGTTAGGGGCATTTTGGTCATTTCGCTTCTAGATTTTTCCCGATCGTCATGACGACTCTGGCATACTCTCCCAAGTGTCCTAGGATGTTGTGATATCAAGATTATCCGTTGGCGAGTCTCGGTAACTCCATATGTGGCTCCGTTCGTCACCCGATTAAGGATTTCGCTCGAACGAAGGTCAGGAAGTTATTTTTCTGAAATTTTTACAAAATTTAACCAAAACGTAGATAATCGAATTCTAAGACTTACTGTCTCGTTCCCGGGTCCATCTAAGGTCTTCTGAGCAGTAAAATCATACTGTCAGTGTAAAAACGCAGACCGGACTCCGTTTGAGTTTTTGATTCAAAATTTAATCGTAGCTTCCGACGATATCGTCGAGCATGACTATGGTCTCGGAATATTTTATTTCCATTCCTAAGACCTCAAATAAAATAAAGACATTAAAATACTGAAGAATTAGAAAACGTGAAAATCGGGGCGTTACATTCGTACCCCTCTTAAAAGAATTTCGTCCTCGAAATTCCGTGACTTAAAACTAAACCTACTCGGTCGCTGAAGATTAAGGAAAGAAATTTTCAACAAAGGAAATTTTTCCTGGTCTTGGTCTCAGAAGAAAATAACAATGGAATTTTACCAATCTGGAATGAATACAGGAATATCCAGTATGCAAAAAGACTCTTCAGTAGGTTCGTGAGTGTAAAATTGCATAGCTAATACATGTTTACATCCATGACTCTAATAAAGTTCCTTCTTTCATAAGAACCTTCCAATAAATTTGGGAATCAAAAGACAAACAGTCTGGCAAAAATCAGACTGGATCACCTTCACCAAAAGTAAAAGTGATTAGACTAAGTTTCATCAAGAAACTTTCAGTATCAAGAAGTTGTTTATATTATAACTCAAGAAATAGTCATAACGAAACTTTCAGTGAAATAATACGAAAATGTCCAGACCAATGGACACCATATTATCAATTCAATCAATTGTCGAATACACTGAGGAATATGTAGAAGTGTGAACACAAATGTTCCCTTGAGATCAGGCAGCACTAACACAGGTGAAGTAGT
The DNA here is from genome assembly GCA_039655645.1 of Ammopiptanthus mongolicus. Classification (NCBI taxonomy): domain Eukaryota; kingdom Viridiplantae; phylum Streptophyta; class Magnoliopsida; order Fabales; family Fabaceae; genus Ammopiptanthus; species Ammopiptanthus mongolicus. The sequence goes on along the minus strand of CM077343.1, from coordinate 46,370,441 downwards.
CAACCTTCTCTCTAATCCTTACAAAATTTTCTCACAGGCTTCAATCCATTCAAACGCTTTATCCTTCCTTTGAAATCACATGACCCAAAAACTTTACTTCGTCGAGCCAAAACTCACACTTGGACAACTTTGCATACAGCTGTTTCTCCTTCAGAACCTGAAGAATCACACTATGATGTTCAGCGTGTACTTCCTGGTTTCGCGAATAGATGAGTATGTCGTCTATGAAACAACGACAAACTTATCTAGGTATGGACGAAAGATCCTATTCATGTAATCCATGAATATAGAGGAGTATTCGTCATACCAAACGGCATTACAAGGTACTCATAGTGCCCATAGCGTGTTTGAAACGCTGTTCTTGGTACATCTTCTACCTTCACATGAATCTGGTGATAACCCAATCGCAAATCAATCTCGGAGAAAACTGCCGCTCTCCTCAACTGATTCATCAAGTCATCTATCCTCGAAAGATGATACTTGTTCTTTAATGGTAACTTTGTTCAACTGGCGCTAATCCACACATAAGCAAGATGTTTCGTCTTTCTTTCTCACCAACAGCACAGGCGTTCCCGACACACTGGGTCTAGCGAACTGTTTTTCCAATAAGTCCACCAACTGTTCCTTCAAGGTTTCCAACTCAGTAGGTGCCATATGATAAGGTGCCATAGACGCTAGTCCTATTCTTGGCACAAGATCGATCACAACTCGATGTCTCGAACTGGCGGTACACCTGGTACGTCTTCAAGAAAGACTTCCGGAAACTCGTTAGTAACATGTATTCGTTTTGCTCCTCCTCCTCTCAAAGAAACGTTTCCTTGATTGGCAATCCAAGTCCAGAATTATCCGAATCAGGGAAAACTAAGGTTTTGTTTGCACCGTCTAATAGGATATAGTTACAAGATAACCAATCCATCCCTATGATCAAATCCATTTGCGAAAGAGGCAAACAGATTAAATCAATCAAAAACGTTCTATCCACTATGGAAAATAGAACAGTTCAAACAGACTTTCGCAGTTATAACAGGCTTTGCAGGAAGTGCAAAAATTACCAAATCTAAGGGTAAGGAAAGATACAAATAAGGTTTTACCTTCCACGACGATCTGACCGTGAATCAAATCTTCCTTTTGAGAAGTCTTAGCATCATCCCTAGTATAAACTCCACTCATTGCCTTAGGCTTTGCTGCTTGCACATCGTTGACAGAATGTCTAGCTTTTGATTGCACACACTCGCGTGAAGTATGTCCTGGCTTCCCACACTTGAAGCATATGATTCCCTTGATTAAGCATCCTCTGGTGACATGATTGTTCTTGCCACACTTCATGCACTTCTTTGGGGCGCTTCCAGATTGACTAATACTCCCACTGCTTCCTCCTACAGAACGTTGTTATTGACCTTGATGTTTCGCATATGGTTTCCATCGAGATCTATCATCACGACCATTGGTGCCTTTATGGAACCTAGTCGGTCCAGAGTGACGTTGCCTTCCTCCACGAGTCTTCATCAGATCTTCGATTATGAAGCATTCATCTACCAAAACCGAGAACTCTTTGACCTCAAGAGGTAGCACCTCTCCTCGAATCTCATCCCTTAAACCTTCTTCGAACTTTGTGCACTTCCACTCCTCATCGGGATGAAGATGGAAATACCTCGAAGACTTCAGCAGGGACTGAAAATGATCAGCATATTCTTTGACAGACATTCCTCCTTGACGTAGCTGTAGGAACTCCATGCCTTTCAACTCGTCTTGCACCCGTCGGAAAACACTCGTTCTGAAGAACTCTGCGAGCGACAACTTACAAGAAAGCAAAAACATTACTACCCTGTCCAATATCATTCCCCTTCAGAAACAATAATGCAGAGAGTAACAAACAATTGTTGTCTTCTTCACAGAAACACAATACAAAGAACAAACAACACAAAAGGATAGACCGAAGTCATCATCCTCTCCAACATTGTTTTCTCTCAGAAACAGTAACACAGAAAACAATCAGAGAAAACACAACACAAACAAGACAGACCATAACCTACAAACCCCAAAAAGACTCGGCCAGCTCTGATACCAAATAATGCAACACCCTTTCCCGAGTGTCACATTCCCGAACGTTTATAAGGTCGAAAATATTTATTAATGCAGAAAAATACGATTTTTCTTTTTCTTTTCTTTTCATAAAGATGTAATGGGATTAGTAAAGGTAATAAATAATACTAATAACTGAACTTAGGTTCACCATGCATTACTAGGACATACATACAGTATTATAAATACAGAAACAGAAAACAAAAATAGAAACATCAACATTACTGTATACAGACATAAGTCTAATGTATGACTGACATAAGAAAATACAATAAGTACTAGGAGTCATAGCTCCCAAAAGGTACTACAAAAACTGACATAGTCTGGCCGACAACAAAACTAAAACAGCAAAAGAGTCCATCTCCGAACTCAAAGGGACTGCAGAACCGAACCATCATCGCGTCCATCTGTTCAAGCATCAACAGCAAGTACCAGCAGAAAACATATAGATATGGGTGAGATTCCCGTTCATCAACACAACAAAATAGCAGTAGTAAAAACGGGACGACTCACCGGGTAACAACGTACCCAACATGCTTACAAAGGTTCTCAGTATAAATCATGTTAAGCAGTCATCAACATAATATCGTGCTAAACATTTAACAGCATAATATAAGGCATTCTTAACAATATAGTGATGTATAACAGTAAATGTAGACATCAATAGCCATGCAATGCAATGCAATGTATATGACTCAATGTCAATGTCACTGGGTACTACTCTGACCCCTACTCCATGGAGCTAACAAAACATTCGGAGAGAGTGAATGGGAGGACATGTTCCGGTTTCTGCCAGCCATGAGCAAGATGCTACAACATTCGTAACGTGCACGTATCTGGCTTTACGGTAACACTCTCGACCAAACATGAAAAGTACGGCATCTAGTAGAGGATATCAGTGTATTGCATGGATTCGCCACGACACAGAAGAATCACCAACTGGTCACATGTCAGCCCTTCCAACCCTGATACCTCCAAAAAGACCATTGAAGATCGTCACCGTAAGATTCGCACCCGCATCAAGGTGTATGCTCAACTCCTAGGCTCAAGGCCTTACAACTATGCACATGAAATGCCAATGCTTACACAAAGCAGATGCGATAAAGCAATGTCTATCCATTGGATAGACCTCAAGGTTCACTAAGGTTATCTTCCTTAGAAACTACACACATCTTTGTTTTTATAAAACATTTATCCATCGGATAAAACAATTATCCATCGGATAAATATCTCGTGATTCCTTTGGAATGATCCAGACTGCTTTCAGAATCGCCGACTATCCCCACAAACCAACACAAGTCTTTTCAGCGTGTTTTGTCCTCACTCACACGCTTTCTAGGGAACTTCCCAGAAGGTCACCCATCGCATAATTACTCTAAGTCAAGCACGCTTAACTATAAAGTACTTATGTTCTAAGTTCCCGAAAAGAAGATAAATCTTGTTGGTATGGGTAGTACCAATCAATTCTTATATGCCTTCCCTTAACTATACAGTCCCATACCTGCATAGCCTCAGGATTCCTTCCACTGTACAGTCCCATACCTGCACAGTCTCAGGATTCTCTCTCATTCCGGTTATCACAAGACGGAAACAATTGAACGATTAACCTGGATCCGAATCATCGGTCCGTCATCGAACTACTGTTTTAAAAACCAAAACGTTTCGTGTTTGTGTTTACATCTTATGAATTATGTCTCAAGTCCTAAGCATTATGAATAAGGATTGAGAATCCTCTTAGATAAGTCTTTAAGCCTTTCTAAGGTATTAATCCCTTGTTTTTCAATTAAGGAAACAAGTGTTGATTTCACTTAAGTCTTATGAACTCATTGATGTACTAAGTCATCAATGGTATAGTACATGGTCTTGTTCCACCACATACCATACTTAATTAACCCTTGTCTTCAACTCTAAGTTAATTATTTAACTTAGGTTTTTCACGCGTAAAACTTTACGATTGAGTTAGAAAACTCCTTTTGTAAACCAAACAACTTTTACAATTGAAAACTTATTTGATTTGAAACAACATTTGAACTACTTACTCTATTTATAGCATTTTCTAAAAGGTTTAATCTGCTTAGCGAGAGTACATTCGCTTAGCTAAATTAAGGCAGTGATACTTCATTTGAAATTCTTTTCTCGCGGGCCGAACAGAAGTTTCGCGTCGCGAGGCTGAGAGCTGTATTTGCTCCTTATACAAATCCTCTGTATCGCGAGGCGAATATTGTCTCGCGTCGCGAGGCAGAGAACTGTATTTCAAACCGACCTTCTGCATCGCGAGGCGATAATTGTCTCGTGTCGCGAGGCAGAGCTGCAATTCTTCACTGCCTAGGCGGTTCGCGGGGCGAGAACTACTTCGCTATGCGAGGCAGAGAAGCTGCATCTTTGCTGCTCGACTAGTCCACTGTCTCGCGAGGCGAGGTAATGTTAGCCTGGCGAATGCCTTATCTTCCCTCTGTCTCGCGAGGCGAGACGGGGTTCGCTGGGCGAGTGCCCTGTTTTCACTTTTCCTTAACTTCTTCATTAATTCTCTTTTGAAACACTTAGTTTGATTAACAAACCTATGGCTAAAGAAAAGACATTTTCCACTTTGGTGACACACTTAAAAGGTTAAAACTTCATTTGATCTTTGGATCAAAATCACTTTTGTTTCTCTTTGAAAACATAGGTTATGAAATCATGTTTTGTTGCATCAAAACTTTGCCAAAACAAGAACAACATATGTTCTTATATTTTCCTCTTACTAAGGCCACAAGCCTACTCCAATGAAAAATGGAGACTTTGCTTCACCAACTAAGCAAATATAGCTCAAAAGCTCACACCAATTATGACAAACCACAATTACACCTTATTACATCATAACCAAAACATACAAGTCCATCACACATCATAGTCTCATGACCAAGCATAAAAGTCCATACTTGATCTAGTGATCAAAGTAGGTTTTTCAACATACATGGAAATGATTTTCATTCAATCATATCATCATCAACTTATGCTAAAGCATACTACAGCATACTCAAGCATAAACTCATCATAACAATCTTGTTTTCCAAGAGAACTTATCAAAACTTAACACATAAAAGTGAACCCAAACTAAAGGGTTTCACCCATACATAAACTTAAACAACCATTCTCACTACCACCATCTTGGTGTGATGAGGTTCTTCTCCCCATACCTGTTGAAGAGCAGATTCTCGGATCAAAGTCGGTTGATCGGTTTGTGAACCTTCTGATAATTGACACCAACTACAAACAACCAAACAATCAAACATTAAACAACAATCAAACCAAACTCAACAATTCTCACAAAGAGGGTTTCGGCCACCCTAAAGAGAATAAAGCTAGGAATTGATCTTCGTTTTCCATTTCATGGATTCAAAGGCATTAGGAAAGCTAAGAATGAAATCAAGTGTTAGAAATCAAAAATTGATGAAAACACTATTCATCAACATCAAGAAGGGTTCAGCCCTAATGTGCTTTTTGAGCTATGATGAGAGTTGAATCACAAGCTCTTGGGTTTAGGTAGAGATTAATGATGTGAGTTCAAAGAACTTGGTCTTACCTCAAAAGGATTTTTCTACAATTTCCTATGGATTTTCAAAGTTTTGGATCTAAGAAATAATTTTCATGAAAATGGATCTTGATCTTGAAATAAAGAGATATTCAAGAAGCTAAGAGATCATAGAAGTGATCTTACCTTGAAATGAAGGAAGATTGCTCAAGGAATCAAGTGATTCTAACAAGAAATCAAGCTTTTTCAAGAACAACAATGGTGCTTCTTCAAGAGTAACTATGGTGTTCTTCTCTTTTTGAGAGGGCTGTGCGAAAATGAGAGGGTGATGGGCTGAGTTCAGCTTTAAAACAAGTCACTTAAGGGCAAAAAGGTCATTTGCCAAAAGGGTAAAATGGTAAAAGTGCAAAAGACTAAGGTTAGGGGCATTTTGGTCATTTCGCGTCTAGATTTTTCCCGATCGTCATGACGACTCTGGCATACTCTCCCAAGTGTCCTGGGATGTTGTGATATCAAGATTATCCGTTGGCGAGTCTCGGTAACTCCATATGTGGCTCCGTTCGTCACCCGATTAAGGATTTCGCTCGAACGAAGGTCAGGAAGTTATTTTTCTGAAATTTTTACGAAATTTAACCAAAATGTAGATAATCGAATTCTAAGACTTACTGTCTCATTCCCGGGTCCATCTAAGGTCTTCTGAGCAGTAAAATCATACTGTCAGTGTAAAAACGCAGACCGGACTCCGTTTGAGTTTTTGACTCAAAACTTAATCGTAGCTTCCTACGATATCGTCGAGCATAACTATGGTCTCGGAATATTTTATTTCCATTACTAAGACCTCGAATAAAATAAAGACATTAAAATACTGAAGAATTAGAAAACGTGAAAATCGGGGCGTTACATCACGTCACCAACTAATGGATGCATTTTGACAAAGATAGAGATCGATTTCGCTCTTGACCTCTTCATTAGAGTTGCAGATATTTCTTTGAGCCTTGCAACGGTACCAAGATCGATACTTTTGAAAACCTAAAGCTCCAGAAATTGTCAGCAGAAGGTTGCATATTCGAATTGTCACGAACAGTATCACACCTCATGATTGAAGATGGAATTTCACTAAGATAGAGATTGATTCACAACTCGATTTCTTCACGAAACAGGTAGCTCTTTCTCTTATCTTTCTAAAAAAAACCCAGATTACTTCATTCGGACGAGCATACCTCAAAATACGATGTTTTGGACCCTTGCTTTTCGGCAGCAGACGCTTGACTTCAATCTTCAGTCTTTTTGCTGTTGTGGCTTTTGTACTTATGTCTTTATTCACGCATTTTTTCTCTTTCTTCTATTGGAGTTGCTGAAGGTTTTGTCTTCTTCTATTACAGTACTTGATGCTTCAGAACTTTTTTGAAAAGGGTACCTCATTTTCTGGTCAAGCTTGGTCTTTGAATATCATAATACTTCAATCAAATTTACTTCTCCACCCATCATAAAGGTCTGTATTCTGAGTAGACGCTTGATTAGCTTCACTGGACGCTTCTTAAAGGAGCTAAGGGGCTTGGTTATCCACTTGGCACATTCACAAGGCTATTTAACTCATAGCAATCGGACCATTTAGCATATTATGCTTCTTTGACCTTGTTACTGGCCGAATAACGATTCGAAGTCTTCATGAAACTTGTTATATGGATATCAGCTTTAATGAGACACCGGTATCATCCTATTTGAACACAATCAGCTCGATATATGGCCATCAGACGTGGCAAAGGTATGATAGTTAGGAGCTACATCACGTCAGCAACTAACGGATGCATTTTGACAAAGATAGAGGTTGATTTCGCTCTTGACCTCTTCACGGGAGTTGTAGATATTTCTTTGAGCCTTCCAACGATACCAAGATCGATACTTTTGAAGACCCAAAGCTCCCGAAATTGTCAGCAGACGGTTGCATGTTCGGATTGTCACGAACAGTATCATACCTCAAGCTTGAAGAAGGAATTTCACTCTGATAGAGATTGATTCAGATCTCAACTTCTATAGGAAACAGGTAGATATTTCTCTTATCTTTCTAAAAAAAAACCAAGATCACTTCATTAGGACGAGCATACCTCAAAATATGACGTTTCGGACGCTTGATTATCGACAGGAGACGCATGACTTCAATCTTCAGTGTTTTTGCTGTTGCAGCTTTTTTACTTTGGTCTTTATTCATGTTTTTTTTTGTATCTTTATTCTATTAAAGTTGCTGAAGCTTTCGTCTTTTTCTACTACAGTACTTGATGCTTCATAACTTTATTGAAAAGGGTACCTCATTTTCTGGTCAAGATTGGACTTTGAATATCTTAATACTTCATTCAAAATTACTTCTCCAACCATCATAATGTTCTGTATTCTGAGTCGAAGCTTGATTAGCTTCACTGGACACTTGTTAAAAGAGCTATGGCGCTTTGTAATCCACTTGGCATATTCACAAGTCTATTTAACTCATAGCATTCTGATCATTTAGCGGATTATGCTTCTTTGACCCTGTTACTGGTCGAATTACGATTTGATGTCTACATGAAACTTGTTTTTATGGATATTAGCTCTAATGAGACACCGGTTTCATCCAATTCGAACAGCATCAGCTCAATATATGGCCATCAAACGCTACAAAGGTATGACAGTCAGGAGCGACATCACGTCACCAACTAACGGATGCATTTTGACAAAGATAGAGATCGATTTCGCTCTTGACCTCTTCACGAGAGTTGCAGATATTTCTTTGTGCCTTGCAACGGTACCAAGATCGATACTTTTGAAAACCTAAAGCTCCAGAAATTGTCAGCAGAAGGTTGCATATTCGAATTGTCACGAACAGTATCACACCTCATGCTTGAAGAAGGAATTTCACTAAGATAGAGATTGATTCACATCTCGACTTCTTCATGAAACAGGTAGGTATTTCTCTTATCTTTCTAAAAAAAAACCCAGATTACTTCATTCGGACGAGCATACCTCAAAATACGATGTTTTGGACCCTTGCTTATCGGCAGCAGACACTTGACTTCAATCTTCAGTCTTTTTGCTGTTTCAGCTTTTGTACTTATGTCTTTATTCACGCTTTTTTTCTCTTTCTTCTATTGGAGTTGCTGAAGGTTTTGTCTTCTTCTATTACAGTACTTGATGCTTCAGAACTTTATTGAAAAGGGTACCTCCTTTTCTGGTCAAGCTTGATCTTTGAATATCTTAGTACTTCATTCAAATTTACTTCTCCACCCATCATAATGGTCTGTATTCTGAGTAGACGCTTGATTAGCTTCACTGAACGCTTCTTAAAAGAGCTAGCGGGCTTGGTTATCCCCTTGGCACATTCACAAGGCTATTTAACTCATAGCATTTGGACCATTTAGCGTATTATGCTTCTTTGACCTTGTTACTGGCCGAATAACGATTCGATGTCTTCATGAAACTTGTTATATAGATATCAGCTTTAATGAGACACCGTTTTCGTCCCATCAGCTCAATATATGGCCATCAGATGCCACAAAGGTATGACAGTCAGGAACCGCATCACGTCACAAAATTACAGATGCATTTTGACAAAGATAGAGGTCGATTTCGCATTTGACCTCTTGATGAGAGTTGCAGATATTTCTTTGAGCCTTCCAACAATACCAAGATCGATACTTTTGAAGACCCAAAGCTCCCGAAATTGTCAGCAGACAGTTGCGTGTTCGGATTGTCACGAACAGTATCACACCTCAAACTTGAAGAAGGGATTTCACTCTGATAGAGATTGATTCAGATCTCGACTACTATAGGAAACAGGTAGATATTTCTCTTATCTTTCTAAAAAAACCAAGATCACTTCATTAGGACGAGCATACCTCAAAATACGACGTTTCGGACGCTTGATTTTCGACAGGAGACGCTTGACTTCAATCTTCAGTGTTTTTGTTGTTGCAGCTTTTTTACTTTGGTCTTTATTCATGCTTTTTTTTATCTTTATTCTATTAAAGTTGCTGAAGCTATTGTCTTTTTCTATTACCGTACTAGATGCTTCGTAACTTTATTGAAAAGTGTACCTCATTTTCTGCTCAAGCTTGGACTTTGAATATCTTAATACTTCATTGAAAATTACTTCTCCAACCATCATAATGTTCTATATTCTAAGTAGACGCTTGATTAGCATCACTGGACGATTCTTAGAAGAGCAAAGGCGCTTCGTTATCCTCTAGGCACATTCACAACGCTATTTAACTCGTAGCATTCTGACCATTTAGCGTATTATGCTTCTTTGACCCTGTTACTGGCGGAATTAGGATTCGATCTCTTCATGAAACTTGTTTATATTGATATTAGCTTTAATGATACATCGGTTTCATCAAATTCAAACACCATCAGCTCAATATATGGTCATCAGACGCTACAAAGGTATGACAGTCTGGAACGGCATCACGTCACCATCTTATGGATGCATTTTTACAAAGATAGAGATCGATTTCGCTCTTGACCTCATCATAGGAGTTGCAGATATTTCTTTGAGCCTTCCAACGATACCGAGATCGATACTTTTGAAAACCAAAATCTCCAAAAATTGTAAGCAGAAGGTTGCAAATTCGAATTGTCACGAATAATATCACACCTCATGCTTGAAGAAGGAATTTCACTCAGATAGAGAAAGATTCAGATCTTGACTTCTTCAGGAAACAGGTACGTATTTCTCTTATCTCTATAACAAAACTAAGATCACTTCATTAGGACGAGCATACCTCAAAATACGACATTTCGGACGCTTTATTATCGGCAGCAGACGCTTGACTTCAATCTTCAGTGTTTTTGCTGTTGCAGTTTTTGTACTTTTGTCTTTATTCATGCTTTTCTTCTCTTTCTTCTATTAGAGATGCTGAAGCTTTTATATTCTTATATTACAGTACTTGATGCTTCAGAACTTTATTTAAAAGGGTACCTCATTTTCTGGTTAAGCTTGGACTTTGAATATCTTAATACTTCATTCAACAATACTTCTCCACCCATCATAATGTTCTATATTCTGAGTAAACGCTTAATTAGCTTCACCATACGTTTCTTAAAAGAGCTAAGGCACTTGGTTATCCACTTGGCACATTCACATGGCTATTTAACTCGTAGCTTTCTAACCATTTAGCGTATTATGCTTGTTTGACCTTGTTACTGCCCGAATTATGATTCGATGTCTTCATGAAACTTGTTTATATGGATATTAGCTTTAATAAGACACCGGTTTCATCCAATTTGAACACCATCAGCTCAATATATGGCTATCATACGCTACAAAGGTATGACAGTCAGGAACGGCATCACGTCACCAACTTACGAATGCATTTTGACAAAGATAGAGATCGATTTCAATCTTGACCTCTTCACGAGAGTTGTAGATATTTCTTTGAGACTTCCAACGATACCAAGGTCTATAATTTTGAACACCCAAAGCTCCATAAATTGTCGTCAGACGGCTACATGTTCTGATTATCTCGAACAACATCACATCTTAAGCTGGAAGAAGGAACTTCACTCCGATAGAGATTGATACAGATCTTGGCTTCTTCAGGAAACATGTAGGTATTTCTCTTATCATTCTAACAAAACCAGGATCACTTCATTAGGACGAGCATACCACAAAATACAACGTTTCGGGCGATTGATTATCGGCAGCAGACGCTTGACTACAATCTTCAGTCTTTTTGCTGTTGCAGCTTCTGTAATTTTGTCTTTATTCATGCTATTTTTTTCTTTCTTCTATTGGAGTTGCTGAAGGTTTTTCTTCTTCTTCTATTACAGTACTTGAGGCTTCAGAACTTTATTGAAAAGAGTACCTCAGTTTCTGGTCAAGCTTGGACTTTGAATATCCTAATACTTCAATCAAAATTACTTCTCCACCCATCATAATGTTCTGTATTCTGAGTAAACGCTTGGTTAGCTTCACTGGAGTCTTCTTAAAAGAGCTAAGGCGCTTGGTTATCCACTTGGCACAATCACAAGGCTATTTAACTCATAGCATTCTGACCATTAAGTGGATTATGCTTCTTTGACCATGTTACTGGCCGAATTAGGATCCCAAGTCTTCATGAAACTTGTTTATATGGATATTAGCTTTAATGAGACATCGGTTTCATCAAATTCAAACACCATCAGCTCAATATATGGCCATCTGACGGTACAAAGGTATAACATTCAGGAACGGCATCACGTCACCAACTTACGGATGCATTTTGACAAAGATAGAGATCAATTTCGCTCTTGACCTCATCACGAGAGTTGCAGATATTTCTTTGAGCCTTCCAATGATACGAAGATCAATACTTTTGAAAACCTAAAGCTCCAGAAATTTTCAGCCAAAGGTTGCATATTCGAATTGTCACAGACAGTATCACACCTCATGCTTGAAGAAGGAATTTCACTCAGATAGAGATTGATTCAGATCTCGACTTCTGCATGAAACAGGTAGGTATTTCTCTTATATTTCTACAGAAACCAAGATTAGTTCATTAGGATGATCATACCTCAAAATACGACGTTTTGGACCCTTGATTATCGGCAGCAGACACTTGACTTCAATCCTCAGTCTTTTAGCTGTGGCAGCTTTTGTACCTAGGTCTTTATTCACGCTTTTTTTTTTTTTTTACTTTTTCTTATATTAGAGTTGCTGAATATTTTGTCTTCTTCTATTACAGTACTTGATGCTTCAGAACTTTATTGAAAAGGGTACCTCATTTTCTGGTCAAGCTTGGTCTTTGAATCTCTTAACACTTCATTCAAATTTACTTCACCACCCATCTTAATGGCCTGTATTCGTAGTAGACGCCTGATTAGCTTTACTGTACGCTTCTTAAAAGAGCTAAGGCCCTTGGTTATCCACTTGGCACATTCACAAGGCTATTTAACTCATAGCATTCGGACCATTTAGCGTATTATGCTTCTTTGACCTTGTTACTGGCTGAATTATGATTCGATATCTTCATGAGACACCGGTTTCATCCAATTCGAACACCATCAGCACAATATATGGTCATCAGGCGCTACAAAGGTATGATAGTCAGGAGCGACATCACGTCACCAACTTACGAATTCATTTTGACAAAGATAGAGATCGATTTCACACTTGACCGCTTCACGAGAGTCGCAAATATTTCTTTGAGCCTTCCAACAATACCAAGATCGATACTTTTGAAGACCCAAAGCTCCCGAAATTGTTAGAAGAGGGTTGCATGTTCGGATTGTCACGAACAGTATCACACCTCAAGCTTGAAGAAGGAATTTCACTCTGATAGAGATTGATTCAGATCTCAACTTATACAGAAAACAGGCAGGTATTTCTCTTATCTTTCTAACAAAACCAAGATCACTTCATTAGGACGAGCATACCTCAAAATACGTCGTTTCGGACGCTTGATTATCGGCAGGAGACGCTTGACTTCAATCTTCAGTGTTTTTGCTGTTGTAGCTTTTTTACTTTGGTCTTTATTCATGCTTTTTTTTAACCTTTATTCTATTAAAGTTGCTGAAGGTTTTGTCTTTTTCTATTACAGTACTAGATGCTTCATAACTTTATTGAAAAGGGTACCTCATTTTCTGGTCAAGCTTGGACTTTGAATATCTTAATACTTCATTGAAAATTACTTCTCCAACCATCATAATGTTCTGTATTCTGAGTAGACGCTTGATTAGCTTCACCGGAGGCTTCTTAAAAGAGCTAAGTCACTTCGTTATCCACTTGGCACATTCACAAGGCTATTTGACTCGTATCATTCTGACCATTTAGCGTATTATGCTTCTTTGACCCTGTTACTGGCCGAATTAGGATTGGATGTCTTCATGAAACTTATTTATATGGATATTAGCTTCAATGAGACACGGGTTTCATCCAATTCGAACACCATCAGCTTAATATATTGCCATCAGACGCTACAATGGTATGACAGTCAGGAACGGCATCACATCGCCAACTTAAGAATTCATTTTGACAAAGATAGAGATCGATTTCGCTCTTGACCTCTTCACGAGAGTTGGAGATATTTCTTTGAGACTTCCAACGATACCAAGATCGATACTTTTGAACACCCAAAGCTCCAGAAATTGTCAGCAGACGGTTACGTGTTCTAATTGTCTCAAACAGTATCCCATCTCAAGCTGGATAAAGGAATTTCACTCCGATAGAGATTGATACAGATCTCTGCTTCTTCAGGAAACATGTAGATATTTCTCTTATCTTTCTAACGAAACCAAGATCACTTCCTTAGGACGATCATACCTCAAAATATGACGTTTCGGACGATTGATTATCGGCAGCAGACGCTTGACTTCAATCTCCAGTCTTTTTGTTGTTGCAGCTTTTGTAATTTTGTCTTTATTCACGCTATTTTTATCTTTCTTCTATTGGAGTTTCTGAAGGTTTAGTAATCTTCTATTACAGTACTTGATGCATCAGAACTTTATGGAAAAGGCTACCTCATTTTGTGGTCAAGCTTAGACTTTGAATATCTTAATACTTCAATCAAAATTACTTCTCCACCCATCATAATGTTCTGTATTCTTAGTAAACGCTCGATTTGATTCACTGGACTTTTCTTAAAAGAGCTAAGGCGCTTGGTTATCCACTTGGCACATTAACAAAGCTATTTAACTCGTAGCATTATGACGATTTAGCGTATTATGCTTCTTTGACCATGTTACTGGCCGAATTAGGATTCGATGTCTTCGTGAAACTTGTTTATATGGATATTAGCTTTAATGAGACACCAGTTTCATCCAATTCAAACACCATCATCTCAATATATGGCATCAGACGCTACAAAGATATGACAGTCAGGAACGGCATCACGTCAACAGCTTACAGATGCATGTTGACAAAGATAGAGATCGATTTCTCTCTTGACCTCTTCATGAGGGTTGCAGACATTTCTTTGAGCCTTCCAACGATACCAAGATCGATACTTTTGAAAACCTAAAGCTCCAGAAATTGTCCGCAGAAGGTTACATATTCGAAGTGTCACGAACAGTATCACACCTCAGGTTTGAAAAAGGAATTTCACTCAGATAGAGATTGATTTAGATCTCGACTTCTGCATGAAACATGAAGGTATTTCTCTTATCTTTCTCAAAAAACCAAGATTACTTCATTAGGACGAGCATACCTCAAAATACGACGTTTCGGACCCTTGATTATCGGCAGCAGACGGTTGACTTCAATCTTCAGTCTTTTTGTTGTTGCTGCTTTTGTATTTTTGCCATTATTCACGCTTTTTTATCTTTCGTCTATTGGAGTTGCTGAAGGTTTCGGCTTCTTCTATTACAGTACTTGATGCTTCAGAACTTTCTTGAAAAAGGTACCTCATTTTCTGGTCAAGATTGGTCTTTGAATAACTTAATACTTCGATTCAAAATTACTTCTCCACCCATCAAATTGGTCTGTGTTCTGGGTAGACGCTTGATTAGCTTCACTAGACGCTTCTTGAAAGAGCTAAGGCGCTTGGTTATCCACTTGGCACATTCACAAGGCTATTTAACTCATACCATTCGGACCATTTACCGTATTATGCTTCTTTGATCCTGTTACTGGCCGAATTATGATTCGATGACTTCATGAAACTTGTTTATATGGATATTAGCTTTAATGAGACACCGGTTTCATCCCATTCGAACACCATCATCTCAATATATGGCCTTCAGACGCTACAAAGGTATGACAGTCAGGAACGACATCACGTCACCAACTTACAGATGCATTTTGACAAAGATAGAGATCGATTTCGCTCTTGACCTCTTCACGAGAGTTGCAGATATTTATTTGGGCCGTCCAAATATACCATATCGATACTTTTGAACACCCAAAGCTCCAGAAATTGTCAGCAGACGGTTGCATGTTCTGATTGTCACGAACAGTATCACATCTCTAGCTTGAAGAAGGAATTTCATTCCGATAGAGATTGATACAGATCTCGGCTTCTTCAGGAAACATGTATGTATTTCTCTTACCTTTCTAACAAAGCCAATATCACTTCATTAGGACGAGCGCACCTCAAAATACGACGTTTCGGATCCTAGATTATCGGCAGCAGACGCTTGACTTCAATCTTCAGTGTTTTTGCTGTTGCCGCTTTTGTACTTTTGTCTTTATTCGTGCTTTTCTTCTATTAGAGTTGCTGAAGCTTTTATATTGTTTTATTACAGTACTTGATGCTTCAGAACTTTATTGAAAAAGGTACCTCATTTTCTAGTCAAGCTTGGACGTTGAATATCTTAAAACTTCATTCTAAATTACTTCTCCACCCATCATAATGTTCTGTATTCTGAGAAGACGCTTGATGAGCTTCACTCGACGCTTCTTAAAATCGCTAAGGCGGTTGGTTATCCACTTGGCACATTCACAAGGCTATTTCACTCAGAGCATTCTGACCAATTAGCGTATAATGCTTCTTTGACCCTATTACTGGCCGAATTACGATACGATGTCTTCAGGAAACTTGTTTATTTGGATATTAGCTTTAATGAGACAGCGGTTTCATCCAATTCGAAAACCATCAGCTCAATATATGGCCATCAGAAACTACAAAGGTATGACAGTCAGGAACGGCATCACGTCACCAAATTACGGATGCATTTTGACAAAGATAGAGATCGTTTTCGCTCTTGACTTCTTCACGAGAGTTGCATATTTTTCTTTGAGCCTTCCAACGATACCAAGATCGATACTTTTGAAAATATAAAGCTCCAGATATTGTTAGCAAAAGGTTGCAAATTGGAATTGTCGTGAACAGTATCACACCTCATGCTTGAAGAAGGAATTTCACTCAGATAGAGATTGATTCAAATATCGACTTCTGTATGAAACAGGTAGGAATTTCTCTTATATTTCTAAAAAAATCAAGATCACTTTATTAGGACGAGTATACCTCAAAATACGACGTTTCGAACCCTTGATTATCGGCAGTAGACGCTTGACTTCAATCTTCGGTATTTTTGCTGTTGCAGCTTTTGTACTTTTGTCTTTATTCACGCTTTTTTTCTCTTTCTTCTATAGGAGTTCCTGAAGGTTTTGTCTTCTTCTATTACTGTACTTGATGCTTCAGAACTTTATTGAAAAGGGTACCTCATTTTCTGGTCAAGCTTGGTCTTTGAATATCTTAATACTTCGATTCAAAATTACTTCTCCACCCATCATAATGGACTGTATTCTGAGTAGACGCTCGATTAGCTTCACTGGACGCTTCTTAAAAGAGCTAAGGCGGTTGGTTATCCACTTGGCACATTCACAAGGCTATTTAACTCATAGCATTCTTACCATTTAGCGTATTATGCTTCTTTGTACCTGTTACTGTCCGAATTACGATTCTATGTCTTCATGAAACTTGTTTATATGGATATTAGCTTTAATGAGACACCGGTTTCATCTAATTCGAACACCATCAGCTCGATATATAGCTATCAGACGCTACAAAGGTATGATAGTCAGGAATGGCATCACATCACCAACTTACGGATGCTTTTGGACAAAGATAGAGATCGTTTTCGCTCTTGATCTCTTCACGAGAGTTGCAGAAATTTCTTTGAGCCTTCCAACGATACCAAGATCAATACTTTTGAAAACCTAAAGCTCCATAAATTGTCACCAGAAGGTTGCATATTCGAATTGTCACGAACAGTATCACACCTCATGCTTGATGAAGGAATTTCACTCCTATAGAGATTGATTCAGATCTCGACTTCTTCATGAAACTGGTAGGTATTACTCTTATATTTCTAAAAAAACCAAGATCACATCATTAGGATGAGCATACCTCAAAATACGACGTTTCGGACCCTTGATTATCGGCAGCAAACGCTTGACTTCAATCTTCAGTCTTTTTGCTGTTGCAGCTTTTGTACTTTTGTCTTTATTCACGCTATTTTTCTCTTTCTTCTATTGGAGTTTCTGAAGGTTTTGTCTCATTCTTTTACAGTACTTGATGCTTCAGAACATTATTGAAGAGGGTACCTCATTTTTCTTGTCAAGATTGGTCTTTGAATATCTTAATACTTCGATTCAAAATTACTTCTCCACCCATCAAAATGGTCTGTATTCTGAGTAGACGCTTGATTAGCTTCACTGGACGCTTTTTAAAAGAGCTACGGCGCTTGGTTATCCACTTGGCACATTCACAAGGCTATTTAACTCATAGCATTCTGACCATTTAGCGTATTATGCTTCTTTGACACTGTTACTGGCCGAATTAAGATTCGATGTCTTCATGAAACTTGTTTATATGGATATTAGCTTTAATGAGACACCGGTTTCATCAAATTCAAACACCATCAGCTCAATATATGGCCATCAGACGCTACAAAGGTATGACAGTCAAGAACGACATCACGTCACCAACTAACGGATTCATTTTGACAAAGATAGAGAACGATTTCGCTCTTGACCTCTTCACAAGAGTTGCAGATATTTCTTTGAGCCTTCCAACAATACCAAGATTGATACTTTTGAAGACCTAAAGCTCCCGAAATTGTTAGAAGACGGTCGCATGTTCGGATTGTCACGAACAGTATCACACCTCAAGCTTGAAGAAGGAATTTCACTCTGATAGAGATTGATTCAGATCTCAACTTCTACTGGAAAAAGGCAGGTATTTCTCTTATCTTTCTATTAAAACCAAGATCACTTCATTAGGACGAGCATACCTCAAAATACGATGTTTCGGACGCTACATTATCGGCAGGAGACGCTTGACTTCAATCTTCAGTGTTTTTGCTATTGCAGCTTTTTTACTTTGGTCTTTATTCATGCTTTTTTTTTTATCTTTATTCTATTAAAGATGCTGAAGGTTTTGTCTTTTTCTATTACAGTGCTAGATGCTTCATAACTTTATTGAAAAGGGTACCTCATTTTCTGGTCAAGCTTGGACTTTGAATATCTTAATACTTCATTGAAAATTACTTCTCCAACCATCATAATGTTCTGTATTCTGAGTAGACGCTTGATTAGCTTCACCGGAGGCTTCTTAAAAGAGCTAAGTCACTTTGTTATCCACTTGGCACATTCACAAGGCTATTTAACTCGTAGCATTCTGATCATTTAGCGTATTATGCTTCTTTGACCTTGTTACTGGCCGAATTAGGATTGGATGTCTTCATGAAACTTATTTATATGGATATTAGCTTTAATGAGACACTGGTTTCATCCAATTCGAACACCATCAGCTTAATATATGGCCATCAGACGCTACAATGGTATGACAGTCAGGAACGGCATCACCTCGCCAACTTAAGAATTCATTTTGACAAAGATAGAGATCAATTTCGCTCTTGACCTCTTCACGAGAGTTGGAGATATTTCTTTGAGACTTCCAACGATACCAAGATCGATACTTTTGAACACCCAAAGCTCCAGAAATTGTCAGCAGACGGTTACATGTTTTAATTGTCTCAAACAATATCCCATCTCAAGCTGGATAAAGGAATTTCACTCCGATAGAGATTGATACAGATCTCGGCTTCTTCAGGAAACATGTAGGTGTTTCTCTTATCTTTCTAACGAAACCAAGATCACTTCATTAGGACGATCATACCTCAAAATACGACGTTTCGGACGATTGATTATCGGCAGCAGACGCTTGACTTCAATCTTCAATCTTTTTGCTGTTGCAGCTTTTGTAATTTTGTCTTTATTCACGCTATTTTTATCTTTCTTCTATTGGAGTTTCTGAAGGTTTAGTAATCTTCTATTACAGTACTTGATGCATCAGAACTTTATGGAAAAGGCTACCTCATTTTGTGGTCAAGCTTAGACTTTGAATATCTTAATACTTCAATCAAAATTACTTCTCCACCCATCATAATGTTCTGTATTCTTAGTAAACGCTCGATTAGATTCACTGGACTTTTCTTAAAAGAGCTAAGGCGCTTGGTTATCCACTTGGCACATTAACAAAGCTATTTAACTCGTAGCATTCACTACTACAGAAAAGGGATTTACCAGCGTTTATTTTAGGCCTTCAGCAGCGCTTTCGGGCGCTGACTATTTATCCGCTAGTAAAAGAGGAAAAATTTCGCCAGCGCTTATTGAAGCGCTTAAAGGTTATACCAGCGTTTCCTTAATAAGCGCTGGTAAAGGTTAAACAATTGCCAGCGTTTCAATTGTAAAGGTTAACCTTTACCAGCGCTTATGGCAATTGTTTAAACCAGCGCTTATTAAAGGAAACGCTGGCAATTGTATAACCTTTACCAGCGCTTCTTCAAGTAAAAGCTGGCAATACCCTGTTTTTTTTTTTTATATATATAATTACTTTTACTATTCCCCCTGTTTTCCATTACAATTTGCAAATCAACACAAGCAAAACCAGCAATATTCAAAACCAAACAGGTTATATATATATATATATATATATATATATATATATATATATATATATATATAATAGCAAAACCTCAACAATTAATATGTTTATATATATATATATATACAAGAGCAAAAAAATCTTGTACTATCACAGTAGCTTAATTGATTGAAGAAAGAAGAAGCCCTCGATCAATCTTAGCACAGTATATTCATGTACATATGCATACAGTTAGGAAAACCAACAATATGTTATATATACAAGAGCAAAAACCAAAAAATAATCCTAGCTAGTACTAGCTTGATTGAAGAAGCCCTTGATCAATTAATCCTTTGCTTTCCCTTCAACAAAATCCTTGCTCCCCTTCAATAATATCCAAATAAACATTGTTAAGTTCAAAATGGTATATAAAATCGAAATGACTACAATAGATCACACTTACATATACCTTCATTCGATAAAATCAACAATATAACGGCACCACTCTTGCTTGAGTGCGGTAAGTTGATCATCAGAGTATACCGGACATTTACGTTCTGGATAGTACTGCGAAACGAAAATTAAATCAAGTTTGTACATTTTCAATATGGTCAAATGTGAGAGTAATTAAATATATAAACTGTGGGGAAAAGGGAAGAAGAAATCCACACACACTACTGAAAACAGAGTATTTAGAGAGAAAATATATATGCTGAATAATACTCAAAATTAACTCTTTATTGAATTCATATACCACTACACTTACAGTACTTTCATGCACACATTTATAGATCTGCTAGACCTCTAACTAATAAGTCTAACTAACTCATCTAACTCAGAGCTAACCACTTTTACTGTTATAATCATCAACAGTTCATAACTACTAACCACTAACTGACTTTGAAATACTCTGTCAACACAACCACCTAATTCGAAGTTCACTCAACACACAAGATATGCTAATTTAGCATCACTATGGAGTCTAACATTCCAACTAGGTTGGCACCTAGACTCCATCTATCATTTGCTGCACATCAAGTTTGAATCAATTCTCTTATTGATACAACTTTCAAAAAACTCCTTAGCTCTTTGAATCTCTCAATTTTCATAGGCTTGGTCATGATATCTACTTTATGAAATTCAAATCACCTGTAAAAGCACAATTGCAGTTTCCCTTTATTCACTCACGCAAGAAGTGAAATTTGGTCTCAATATGTTTACTCCTCCAATGAGCCATTGGATTTCTTGCAAAACTGATTGCAGATTTGTTATCACTGGATTTCCTGCAGATTTGTTACTAGGTCACAAGGAAAGAAAGATCATGAACAATTTGTTTGCAGAAGAGGTAACAAATCATTTTACATTGACAACAATATGTACACTTTAGCACATTTGTGTTGAGCAGCTTTTGTTTGGTTTTGTAGGGTTATTTTATATATGAATCTTTGCGATGGCCACTGGTCTATACTCTTTAGTCAAGAAAAGCACATCCAAGGGCACACTTCAAAATCTGAGATTTACTTTGTTGAGCAAAGAAACTTGATTTTT
Source organism: Ammopiptanthus mongolicus (assembly GCA_039655645.1). Lineage (NCBI taxonomy): Eukaryota > Viridiplantae > Streptophyta > Magnoliopsida > Fabales > Fabaceae > Ammopiptanthus > Ammopiptanthus mongolicus. Next base: position 46,348,985 of record CM077343.1, on the reverse strand, counting down.
TTTCTTAAACCGTAGTGAAACTTTGGCTAAACAACGGTACCAATATATATGCTATAAAATTATAAAATTTTAGGTATAAATATTATTGCTTGTTAGATTTTGAATGTCACCGGAATCACGCCATTTGGGTTCCTACAACCCGAGTTATGCGCATTGCAACCTAGGCTGTCCAGAACTAGCACAGCAGAAAAAACTTTTCTGCATAATGGCCTACTGGGAATTCATTTGTTGACCAAAAAATATGAATTTTCTCCATCATTAATGTTTGCGTCTTAGATTTAAATAGCCACCGGAATTAGGTTAAAAGGATTTAGGTAGCCCGAGATATGCATCTTGAAATTCAGGCTGTCGGGAATGGATTCTGCAGCACATGAGTCAACTTTGAAGTTTAAACTGTATCTATCCGTAAGACTAAAAATTCAGAAATTTCCATGGAGTGAAGGTATTTGTCTTAGGTTTCTAATTTCTCTGACGGCATGCAATTTCAATTATTATACATAGAGTTATGCATTTATAACTGTACACTGTTTAGAATCTTATTTCTGCAAGATTCTGCAGAAATAGAACCGTTTTCAAAGAACTATTGAGAATCATACAATGATCCATAATTCTTGAAATTTTCACCAAATGTGGCCTTAGATCTTATCTTTCAAATGACACTAACCTTATACCTACAGGAGGTCCCTACCCCGAGATATGCACAAATCTTCGCCTGCTGTGCTGCTAGGACAGTAGGGAGTTCATAGAGTTGATATTTGTGTTTTTTTTTCCTTCAAAAGCAGATGAGTTGATGAAATTCATCATGTTAGGGCTAGTGTATACATTCTTAGTTGTGTTGGTATTCAAATGCATGTAGAAGAATGATATACGAAGGACTAGGGTGTTCAAACTTCTTGTCATCCTTTTATGCATTATGAATTAAGTTCAGTTGCAAAATTGTATTTTAGAATGGTTCCATTGTAGCATCAGCAGCATGGATTTGAACTTGAAAGGTTCTGTTCTGAGCAAGAGGAGGCTTCAGAATTCTTCTATTGTGAGCATCAAGAATCTCCATGTGTTCATGCTGCATGTGCATCGTGAATCCCTTTTCAAGCAACTAGCCATTACTGAGCACTTACACTTCACAGATTTATAGATGTAGCCAGACCTTTAACAAAAGGTCTAAATAAATCATCTAACTAGCTCAAAGAGCTAATATTTACTATTATAACTGTCATCAACAGTTCATAACTACTAACCACTAACTGACTTTGAAATACTCTTTCAAGATAAACTAGAACGAAAAGTACATACCAATGATGGGATTTGAGTTTGGTTCTCAACGACGATATCCTTCAAAAACTTCATTACATAGTAGCCACAGTCGATGTCGTTGGGTTGACGGGGGCACTATAAGAGCTCAAATAATAAATTAATTGTTTTCAGTTTTTAATTTAAATAACTGCATATATAAGATAGAACTTTTAATTTGTAAATACGTACATCCATAAATATCCAGTTAGTCTTGGATGATGAAGATAATCGGGACTTGCCTCCTCTGCTCTGGGCATGATGAATTTGCAAACCCCTAAGTGCAAAATCAGACAATTCATCAAAGTATATAATTTGAATCATCATATATATTAAGATAAAAATAAATGTGTATACTTACTTATTGTATTGATCCATCATTGGTTTGCGATAGGTATAAGGGACATGCAACGGGTCAAAATAGTACACAATGTCTTCATGGGGATTGATTGCTAATAATACCCAATGTCCCCTACAAAAATGAACAGAGTTGGCAAATCCTAAGCCTAGATAATCACATTTCACAAAATTTATAGAAGTTAATTAAAATGACTCACCCTACGTTGCAAGGTGACAAAAACAATGACTCAATACCAGGTTCAGCTAATGCTAAGCGATCGGCTATATATTGTTTTTGCCCAGTTATTGACTTGTGCAAAGCTGTTTTATGTGGGCACAAAAACACGAACCTCCGAGTCCGTTCTTCTGGGATCAATATCTCATGATACAAGTACCTTAAATTAAAACATGTAGACAAATTAATGGATAAACTATAACCGTACTTGAGATAGAAAATATAAGTTCGATGTAATACCTGAGATATACTGTAATAACAGTCTGAGATAGTATCTCATGACAAAGAACTTCCTTGATTTCGAAATGAAGGCCGAGAAACAAAGTGGTCTCATAACCCAGCAGTTCTGGCTCCAATGGCACTGTAACATCTGGTGCATTCATATTCCCTAACATATAGGCTTCAAGATAAGCCATATAATCTGCACCATGAGCCGTAGGAGAAAGGGAGACCTGAGAATTGCTCTGCGGCTGAGATTTGCTCCCGTTCTTCACTAGGGATGTTATTGACCCTTTTGTTTGCCCCTTGCTAACTATAGGAAGGGAAGGTCGGGATTTGTCAGTTGTGTGCTCCGACACTTTGCCCTTACCATTGTCCTTGGCTTTGGATTTTGAGGGTACCTAGATATTTTGCATTGCAAATACATTAATTAGTTAGTGAATGATTTTATGATAATAAATCATGCATGTTTATTAACTTATATCATGTTACTTACAACAACGAGGCTGATTGGCCATGCCACATAGGTGCCTATTGCATCTTCCACAGTCAACACATCTGCCTCCTCAAGTGGTACAGGCAATGATGCATTCCCTTCAACCGCATGGTCAACTCTAACTTTCACATGACCGAGAGGTAATGGTCGGTTGTGCAATAGTGTTTGAACTGTTTCGTTAAACATTATCCCCTTACCAACCATTCGACGAGTTGGGCTTGACAAATATAGGTTGCATGCAGAGGTGTCCTGAATAAATGATAAACAAAATATTAATATTTAAATTGTAAATGGATTAAATACGTTTAAGTAAAAACAACGTATGAATTATTAATTACCTCAGGTGACAGCATAGTGCAACCATCTCTGGCGCTATATGGGGTAGGGGTAGGGAAAGCAGGCTCATGCGCCTCCACTGGATGCCTGTCTTGCATGGTGCTTCTCAATTCATCTACTTCTTTCCGTTGACAGCGTATCTCACGCATCATCTCTTCCATTCTATCATTAATAGCACGCGTTTGTGGTCCGAAGAGAAGGCTCGAAGTGACACCAAATCCCGTACCCCTTAGGCGACCAGGGTACTCTTTCCTTGATAAGGCTCGGGCAAGGATGTCTTGACGACCATCACAATCTGTTATATCCCCTTGTGATACAGACTGTGATATGCTATCCTGAGACACAAATGAAAATGTTAAATATTATCATAAGAAAGTTAAAAATGAAAACGCTTGTTAACTAATGCTTTCATACTTACAATTTGTTCAACCACTTGCCTAGTGGTGGGATCAACAATTTCTCCGTTCTCATCTCGACGACTTTCCATCCACAAAATATGGCGTTGAACCATTTTGTTTGTAACATCGTCCCCTGCCGCCAACAACTATACATTTGAACAATCAAATATTAGTAAACATTAGCAAATTATAACCCAATTATAAGGATATTGTACATACCAACTTTTCCTCAATGCCGGAATACCCCTGACTTCCACCTCTATAAGGGTATTCAGGATTTGACGCTCTCTGCCGATTTTCATTGCTAAGCCTCTACATAGACACAGAAATATATATATATATATATATATATATATATATATATATATATATATATATATATATATATATCAATGCATGCATGGTTAATTAATGTCATATATACAAGTCATAAGGATATTTATTGTACATACCAAAAATTCTTCGCCTGTTGTGCGTCTTGCTACAAAAGCTCTCCAAGCATCCAGTGAAATGTACTCTGCATATTGAGCTGGAGGCTCAGGTCTGACATTCCCTTCCTCATCTCTCAGGTACTTCGTCGTCAATTCAGACCGGAATGATCGGTGCATATTTCCGGCCATCTGAATTAACATTTTTTGCCGACATTTATCAACATCAAAGGTCGTCTGCAAAATTAATGTCATAGTATAAGTATGTTTACATAATTAAGAAACACTATAACTAATCCATTGTAATTAATTTACCTCTATATTATGCCAGATGTCTTCTTTGACATGGTGCAAAGAAGAATCCTTCCAATCATTGCAGGTAATTGGGACCGACTGCCGCACTAAGGTCCCAATGTAACTCTTCATGTCTCTGCTGACTTTACCAACGGGCTGGCCTTTAACATTCCATTGAACCTGAAAAAATTGAGTAAGTGTATAAATTTATATAACAAACAATAAAATGAAACAGTTAATTATATTTTATATATATATATATATATAGATATCTTACCAAAGGTCTCACTCCTTTACTCCTTTGTCGAATGACATTTTTCTTAACTGTCGGTCCGCGACGCCTCACATTTTTTCTTCGCCTCCGCAGGACTATCATGAGATGGAGATGCCATTTACCTGCAAAAAAAATTAGACACAAGTAAAAACATTATTTCATAATCATATATGCAAAAATCGATGAATATAAATTTAATTAGCCTGGAACTTAAAAAAACACAATCACTAGCTATACTTACATATTTAAGACAATCTTTTCCTTTTTCTCGTTGGATTGAGACTTGTGTGGCCCTTATTGGTACGAAATAATGGATTGACCCAAATTCCCTCATCATGATCATTTCTAATATACATATCTTCCTCTCTAGTTGGATTACCCTCAAGTGAATGCGATGTCCCAAAGAAAGGATCGTCCTCCATATTGGCATCTTCATGTGTTTGATGATCATCAATATCATTAACAACCATTTTGTTAGACAATAGAACAATGGACCAATTTGTATCAGCTGGATCGGTGACATAGAACACTTGTTGAGCTTGTGATGCTAAAATAAAAGGCTCATCTTTATACCCCACCTTATTGAAATCAACGCGCATGAACCCCAACTCATCCATTTGTACACCGTTATTATTGTCAACCCACTTACACCGGAACACAGGCACCCGAAACATTGTGTAATCCAACTCCTATATACCTTTGATGACCCCGAAGTATGACATATTCGCATATATGGGTTTCTGTCTTTGGCACTTGAGATATGCATAGATTGAGCTATAAGAGTCACCCCACTATTTTGCACTGTACTTCGATCATCTTGTTCTTTTGTATAGAATGTGTACCCGTTCATCAAATAACTGGTGTAAGATAAAACATGTAGACTTGGACCTTTCGCTAACCATCTCAATCTTTCTGAAACTGAGGTAGGATTTAGAGCATACTCAACAGAAATGTGATCTTTTAGCCACGTTATAAAACACCGAATATGTTCTCTTTGTAACCAATTTTGATTCTTATTTGGGTACAAATTCTTAAGTATGTCCTTGTGTTTTACAACATATGACTCAACTTCATCGGCATTGTGTAGAACATACAAGTGTGCTTGCTCCCATTCTGTTCTTGGTATAGTCAATATTTCAATTCCAGAAATCCCTTGCCCTATGGTTCTTCCTGTGTGATGAGACTTTGGCATCCCTGTGGAATGTTTGACATTGGATAAGTATTCGGTACAGAATGCAACAGCTTCTTCAACTATATACCGTTCAACAATACAACCCTCTGGTCGTGATCGGTTTTTCACATACCCTTTTAATATTTTCATGTAACGCTCAAACGGGTACATCCATCTCATATAAGCTGGCCCACACAATTGTGTCTCTCTAACCAGATGAACGGTTAGATGAACCATTATGTCAAAGAATGAAGGTGGGAAATACATCTCAAGCTCACACAAAGTCACAACTATTTCTCTTTGCAATGCTGGCAACTTTTCAGGGTCAATCACTCTGCTGCAAATTGCCTTGAAGAAGAAGCAAAGTTTAGTTAAGGTCTCCCGCACTTTGTTAGGCAAAATGGACCGTATACCGATGGGTAGCAAACTCTCCATAAGAACATGGCAATCGTGGGACTTTAGACCCTTCAACTTCAGATCTTTCATCGACACGAGGCTAGCAATGTTTGAAGAGTACCCTTCTGGAACCTTCACTCCATGAAGAAACTTACAAAAAGAAATTTTCTCTTTTCTAGATAGAGTATGAGCTGCTGGTGGTAGATATGTATGTTTCCCTTTCTTCACCGGTCCCAATTCTCGTCTCAATCCCATACTAACCAAGTCCAACCTTGCATTGATGCCATCTTTAGTCTTCCCTGGCACATTGAGTAAGGTACCAATGACACTATCAAAGATATTTTTTTCAACATGCATCACATCAATGAAATGTCTTACATATAATGACTTCCAATACGGCAGCTCAAAGAAAATCGACTTTTTCTTCCACCCTCGTGCCACAAGCTCTCCGGCAAAAGGCTTCCCAAATTCGATACTCAAATTTTTTACCTTTTCAAACAGTTGCACACCCGTCAACGGCAAAGGAGCTCTACGTTCTTCTATATTCCCATTGAATGCCTTTCTCCATAACCGATAATGATGACTTGAATGCAAAAATCTACGATGTCCAAGGAAGACATTCTTCTTACCATGTTCCAACCGCATCCAATCTGTATTATCTTCACATATAGGGCATGCACATTGACCTTTGGTACTGTATCCTGACAGATTACCGTATGCTGGAAAATCATTAATTGTGCCGAAGATCATAGACCTCAAGGTGAAACTTTCTTCTTTATACCCATCGTACACCTCTACACCTGTCTCCCACATTTGCTTCAAGTCTTCAATTAAAGGAGCCAAGTATATGTCGATATCATTTCCTGGTTGTTTGGGCCCAGAAATTAACAGAGACAGCATCATATATTTGCGCTTCATGCATAGCCATGGAGGTAGGTTATAAATCACCAAAATCACAGGCCATGTACTGTGAGAGCTACTCTGAATACTATGCGGGTTAAATCCATCAGCAGACAATGCAAGTCAGAGGTTTCTTGGTTCTTGCCCGAAATCGGGATAATCATGGTCAATTCTTTTCCATTGAGGAGAATCTGCCGGGTGCCGTAGCTTGCCATCTTTAATCCTTTCATCCTCATGCCATGTAAAGTGCTTTGAATCTTCTGAACTACTGTACATGCGCCTAAATCTAGGTATTATTGGGAAATACCACAAAACCTTCTTTGGAACTGATTCTTTCTTCTTATATCGTGAGGCATTACATTTAGGACATGTATTTAACGATGCATGTTCATTCCGAAATAAAATGCAATCGTTAGGACAAGCATGTATCCTCTCATAGCTCATGCCAATAGAGCGCAACATTTGTTTAGCCTCATATGTCCGACTAGGAAGCACATTATCCTCCGGCAACATAGATTTCAATAGTGTAAGTAAGTCATTAAAGCTCTTATCAGTCCATCCATTGCCCGATTTCAAGTTAAACAACTTTAACATCGCCGACAATCTTGTGAATTTAGTACAACCCTCATACAACGGTTTCTCTGCATCACTTATCAACTTCTCAAACATTTGAGGACAATCACGAAGATCTTCTTCAACCACGTTTGCCATCTCTTCAAAACGATCGCCCTCATATGTATTTGTATTGGCATCATTTGACTCATATTTCCCACTATTCCCCATATCACTAGATTCACCTCTGGTCTCACCATGCTTTGTCCAACAAGTATAACTTTGATCAATTCCATTGCATATTAAATGTCCTTCCAAGTCAGGTACACTAACTCGTCTTGTATAACAACAACCTAAACATGGACATATGATTCTACTAGGGTTTTCTGCGTGTCCAACTGCAAACCTAATAAAATCTTGCACTCCGTCCTTATATTCCTTCGACAAACGATTGGCAGACATCCACTTTCGATCCATATTTTCCCGATCTACAGCAATTATTTTGAGTTTAAAGAGGTCGACATCTACATTCAATAGTACTACATGCATGCATGATGCATGTCTACTTCATACTAAAGGGTGGGGTCCTATCCTATCCAAGATTGTAAACTTCGCATTATATTATTGTATATATGTCTTAATTACTTCTTGTTCTAAGAAAATTTCGGCAGCATTTCCCCTTAGTTCTCCAAGCACACAACTTAATTCAGGTGGTATTACGACCCAAATTAGGTATGTACACAGAGAACAATGAGAAAATACAAACCAATGACATTCTTAGATCAAGAAGCTAATGATTAAGACATACAATAATATGGATTGAATGTGATTTTACATTCTTAGACTGTCCACTTTGGACAATTCAAGAACAACTTGTATATTGTGTCAAAAACAATATACAAATCATTATTGAACAGGAAACTAAGGTTAATGCATGTGTACACCGATAAAAATAAATATGTCTAATGATTATACTGCTTATAAGAGATTAAAAAAAGATAAATACCTGGTAGGAGTAAGAAATCTGTGGTAGACAATAAGAAAATCAAGACATGACCAAAACTGCAGATTATCAAGTGACAAAGATAAAGTAAAGGTAAAATTAGACAAAGAAGGTGAGACCAAAAGCAGAACCACGGACAGCATGAAAGAGAAGAAAACTAACCTATTTCGATATGTGAGAAATGGGATGTCCCTATCACTCCATGAACGAATTTCTTCTAAGTGATTCCCGCTTGGTAATGTGCTGCTTCAATTATCACATGTTAGAATATATAAATGAGAAACAGAAAATAAATGAGTTTAATTTTCATTATATCACATGTCACATTATTATTAAATCAGTTTGACTATAATAATAATCATTAAACTCAAGAATATTTTAGTTACCCAATTTAAGAATTTAAGAATAGTGCTTGATGACTTACCCAATTTGGTTCCAACTAGTACCACTGGGACACCAGGAGCAAAATGTTGGAGTTCAGGGATCCACTGCTAAGTGTATACAAAATTAGAAAAGCAAATTCGAAATCTGGAAGACATGTCAATTAAAGTACAAAACACAGAAACACAAATATACCTTCTACAACACATTCTCATAGCAAGAATATACCTCAAGGAAAATAAAAGAGAAACCGTGAGGTTTTTTTCCTTGAGGTATATTTTTTTCCTTGATATAGGGGAAGAGGATAAGGAGACTGCACTCTACAGGCATAGTGAGAAATTGGCTATTGCCTATGCCCTTATTAGTACAGTACCTGGAGTAACCATAAGAATAGTGAAGAACTTTAGAATGTGTGTGGATTGTCACCATATGGCAAAGCTGGTTTCAGAGGCTTACAGTAGGGAACTAATAGTTAGGGATAAAACCAGATTCCATCATTTCAGGCATGGTTCATGTTCATGTAATAATTTCTGGTGAGTGGTGAACATTTTAACAAATAAAAAGATCCTAAAAGGGTAGCCACAAGTAGCTAATGTCAATTTAGATATTCATTTAATCATTATAGAAATGGAATTCTCCTGGGTTATATGCATTTTATTAGTTGCTAAGGTCAAAACCACATGCTAATCTTGATGGAGCTAGTCTATAAACAATGATAGAGGTTCCATTGCCAAATCTGAAGGGCTTTAGTCTGCAATACTAAGAGCTACTTAATGTACATAAACAAGTCCTTACACTTGTGGATTACTTGCAGAATTAAGTAGAAGGCCACTTGTTGCAATAAAATTGAAGATAACTATAAATTTTCTATCTTATCATCACACAGACATTTTCTCAGTAAAGCAGAACCACAAATGTACAATACATATGCAACAGAGCTTATCTACACAATTGTGACACATTTTTTTCTTTCCCAATCTGGTGGTGGCAGTGACAGTGGGGAGAGAGGGTAGAGAGGAAAAAGAAGAAAAAAGAAAAAAAATACCTCAAGCTCCTCGTGCAAGCACAACCTGGGTAAAGCCCCAAACAAAATCAGATAAGACCATGACTATTGTAGCACAAGATCACAAAATTAATCGAATATTCTTAACTAAAACTATCTATTTCTGTCACAAAAATCAGACAACACCATGGTTATTGTTTTATTAGTTTAGATTCTGATATCAAAGCCAACTAGATCATAGTTATTTAGAATTATTATTTAGGTTCAGTTTGTGTTTTACTGAGAACTACAGTTTGTCATCTCAATAAGTAAAATTATTTAAAAAATCAGAAATTGTGATACAAAAAAAAAAAAAAAAAGAGATCAAAATACAAAATGGAGTATTTGTTTAGTATTGTTTACCAAGGTATCCGCCGATTAGCTTAACAATTCCGACTCCACGTGTAGCGTTTATGGCTCTCTGGGCTTGTTCTATCGACAGCAGTATCAAATCCAAAAGATTTGTCTATCACCTGAAGCCAAACAACAAGAGAAATATTAAGATGTTTAGGTCTTTGCAAGTTAGCAGAGAAAAGAAAGAAAAAGAAAACCTAATAGTCAAAATCAAGGAAGAGAAAGATGAGGAACTGAGGAAGAGAGAAAAACGAAGAATTTGATGAGAAGTTGATCCACTTATAAGTCCACCTAGGTTCCAAGCTTAGAAAAAGATTTAGAATTTGCTTGAAAACTCTTGAGTGAAAGTTAAAATCCATTTAGAATTCTTGTGCTCTTAGAGCCGTAGTTAATTAGTAGCCTAACCTGCCTACAAGGCTAAGACAATGAGAAGTCAAGTTTCATTAAGGACTCAAACAGAGACCTAACTCATATACAACATTCCATCCCAATTAGAGATTTGGGGAAAACATATTAATTTGGAAAGTCCAAGTAAGTAGAATTCAAAAACTAAGTTCTAATTAACCTAAAATTCTACCTTGATTAGGGAACTAATCTAACTTAGACTCTAAAGTTTATGTAAAACCCTTTTGGTCAGTAGCAAAATCCAAAGGGACCTACTCCATCTTTTGGCAAAAGAGTAGTAGAAGATGCAGTGCAACATGTAGAGTAAACACAAGTTGGATAAAAATGAACATATAAGCAATTATCCAAGAGATGGATATGTTCCAAAATGCATGATTGACCCCACAGAATAATAATGAATATGAACCCAAAATGTATGCTTCAATGATGGGAATACATCTGTTGAGAAGAGGGTTTGAGGAGAGAACCGTGAGGTTTCGCGAAGGTGCGAGCGTGAGTGCTTAGGTCGTGAGTGTTGAGCGAAGAGAGAGATTGATCTAAAGCTGCATCAATTTTGTGGTTGTTTTGTTACTTTGTTGTTCTCTGTAAACCACGCTAGCTGGAAGACTGAAAATTAAAAAACAAAATAAATAAAAAATTTGAAAAGCTTGGATAATTTGTTGGGAAAGCACGAGGTGTAGTTCAGCTCACGTGGCAACCTTCGTTCTCACCGTGGAGGAGAGGGTTGTGGACGCGCGGTTGTGGGGAGCGGATTGAGGGTCGCTGTGGTGGAGGAGAGGGGTTGAGTTCGCGGTTGTGGAGGAGATGAGGAGGGTTCAGTTTGCGATTGTGAAGAAGATGAGGAAGTTTGAGTTCGCGGTGAGAGTACTGTGCATGTGAAGATACTATTACTGAAAGCGCGCACGCGAAGTGAAGATCGAGTACTGATCAGTAATATAAATCAAAAAATTATACTTATATAGAAATGGACAATTGCCAGCGCTTTTCCAAATAAACGCTGGTAAAGGACAACACATTTGCCAGCGCTTACTTAGGAAAGCGCTGGTAATACTATTGCCAGCGCTTACTTAGGAAAGCGCTGGTAATACTATTACCAGCGCTGTTGTCCTTTACCAGCGTTTATTTGGAAAAGCGCTGGCAATACTCAATGTCAGAGCTTTGCTTGCGCTTAGTTAAAAAAGCGCTGGTAAATCCCAATAATTTGCTAGCACTTACCAAAGAAAGCGCTAGTAATACTTCTCCGCCTCATATTTTCTAGCGTTTTACGGGAAAACGCTGGTGAATGTTGCGTCAATTTTTCCCTATTTTGGTGTAGTGATTATGACGATTTAGCGTATTATGCTTCTTTGACCATGTTACTGGCCGAATCAGGATTCGATGTCTTCGTGAAACTTGTTTATATGGATATTAGATTTAATGAGACACCAGTTTCATCCAATTCGAACATCATCAGCTCGATATATAGCCATCAGACGCTGCAAAGGTATGACAGTCAGGAACGGCATCACGTCACCAACTTACGGATGCATTTGGACAAAGATAGAGATCGTTTTCGCTCTTGATCTCTTCACGAGAGTTGCAGATATTTCTTTGAGCCTTCCAACGATACCACGATCGATACTTTAGTAAACCTAAAGCTCCAGAAATTGTCACCAGAAGGTTGCATATTCGAATTGTCACGAATAGTATCACACCTCATGCTTGATGAAGGAATTTCACTCCGATAGAGATTGATTCAGATCTCGACTTCTTCATGAAACTGGTAGGTATTTCTCTTATCTTTCTAAAAAAACCAAGATCACATCATTAGGATGAGCATACCTCAAAATACGACGTTTCGGACCCTTGATTATCGGCAGCAAACGCTTGACTTCAATCTTCAGTCTTTTTGCTGTTGCAGCTTTTGTACTTTTGTCTTTATTCACGCTTTTTTTCTCTTTCTTATATTCGAGTTTCTGAAGGTTTTGTCTCATTCTTTTACAGTACTTGATGCTTCAGAAAATTAATGAAAAGGGTACCTCATTTTTCTTGTCAAGATTGGTCTTTGAATATCTTAATACTTCGATTCAAAATTACTTCTCCACCCATCAAAATGGTCTGTATTCTGAGTAGACGCTTGATTAGCTTCACTGGACGCTTCTTAAAAGAGCTACGGCGCTTGGTTATCCACTTGGCACATTCACAAGGCTATTTAACTCATAGCATTCTGACCATTTAGCGTATTATGCTTCTTTGACCCTGTTACTGGCCGAATTACGATTCGATGTCTTCATGAAACTTGTTTATATGGATATTAGCTTTAATGAGACACCGGTTTCATCAAATTCGAACACCATCAGCTCAATATATGGCCATCAGACGCTACAAAGGTATGACAGTCAAGAACGACATCACGTCACCAACTAACGGATTCATTTTGACAAAGATAGAGAACGATTTCGCTCTTGACCTCTTCACGAGAGTTGCAGATATTTCTTTGAGCCTTCCAACAATACCAAGATCGATACTTTTGAAGACCTAAAGCTCCCGTAATTGTTAGAAGACGGTTGCATGTTCGGATTGTCACGAACAGTATCACACCTCAAGCTTGAAGAAGGAATTTCACTCTGATAGAGATTGATTCAGATCTCAACTTCTACAGGAAACAGGCAGGTATTTGTCTTATCTTTCTAATAAAACCAAGATCACTTCATTAGGACGAGCATACCTCAAAATACGATGTTTCGGACGCTTCATTATCGGCAGGAGACGCTTGACTTCAATCTTCAGTGTTTTTGCTGTTGCAGCTTTTTTACTTTGGTCTTTATTCATGCTTTTTTTTTATCTTTATTCTATTAAAGATGATGAAGGTTTTGTCTTTTTCTATTACAGTGCTAGATGCATCATAACTTTATTGAAAAGGGTACCTCATTTTCTGGTCAAGCTTGGAGTTTGAATATCTTAATACTTCATTGAAATTACTTCTCCAACCATCATAATGTTCTGTATTCTGAGTAGACGCTTCATTAGCTTCACCAGAGGCTTCTTAAAAGAGCTAAGTCACTTTGTTATCCACTTGGCACATTCACAAGGCTATTTAACTCGTAGCATTCTGATCATTTAGCGTATTATGCTTCTTTGACCCTGTTACTGGCCGAATTAGGATTGGATGTCTTCATGAAACTTATTTATATGGATATTAGCTTTAATGAGACACTGGTTTCATCCAATTCGAACACCATCAGCTCAATATATGGCCATCAGACGCTACAATGGTATGACAGTCAGGAACGACATCACCTCGCCAACTTAAGAATTCATTTTGACAAAGATAGAGATCGATTTCGCTCTTGACCTCTTCACGAGAGTTGGAGATATTTCTTTGAGACTTCCAACAATACCAAGATCGATACTTTTGAACACCCAAAGCTCCAGAAATTGTCAGCAGATGGTTACACGTTCTGATTGTCTCAAACAGTATCCCATCTCAAGCTGGATAAAGGAATTTCACTCCGATAGAGATTGATACAGATCTCGGCTTCTTCAGGAAACATGTAGGTATTTCTCTTATCTTTCTAACGAAACCAAGATCACTTCATTAGGACGATCATACCTCAAAATACGACGTTTCCGACGATTTATTATCGGCAGCAGACGCTTGACTTCAATCTTCAGTCTTTTTGCTGTTGCAGCTTTTGTAATTTTGTCTTTATTCACGCTATTTTTATCTTTATTCTATCGGAGTTTCTGAAGGTTTAGTAATCTTCTATTACAGTACTTGATGCATCAGAACTTTATAGAAAAGGGTACCTCATTTTGTGGTCAAGCTTAGACTTTGAATATCTTAATACTTCAATCAAAATTACTTCTCCACCCATCATAATATTCTGTATTCTTAGTAAACGGTCGATTAGATTCACTGGAGTCTTCTTGAAAGAGCTAAGGCGCTTGGTTATCCACTTGGCACATTAACAAAGCTATTTAACTCGTAGCATTATGACGATTTAGCGTATTATGCTTCTTTGACCATGTTACTGGCCGAATTAGGATTCGATGTCTTCGTGAAACTTGTTTATATGGATATTAGCCTTAATGAGACACCAGTTTCATCCAATTCGAACACCATCAGCTCGATATATAGCCATCAGACGCTACAAAGGTATGACAGTCAGGAACGGCATCACGTCACCAACTTACGGATGCATTTGGACAAAGATAGAGATCGTTTTCGCTCTTGATCTCTTCACGAGAGTTGCAGATATTTCTTTGAGCCTTCCAACGATACCAAGATCAATACTTTTGAAAACCTAAAGCTCCAGAAATTGTCACCAGAAGGTTGCATATTCGAATTGTCACGAACAGTATCACACCTCATGCTTGATGAAGGAATTTCACTCCTATAGAGATTGATTCAGATCTCGACTTCTTCATCAAACTAGTAGGTATTTCTCTTATCTTTCTAAAAAAACCAAGATCACATCATTAGGACGAGCAAACCTCAAAATACGACGTTTCGGACCCTTGATTATCGGCAGCAAACGCTTGACTTCAATCTTCAGTCTTTTTGCCCTTGCTGCTTTTGTACTTTTGCCTTTATTCACGCATTTTTATCTTTCGTCTATTGGAGTTGCTGAAGGTATCAGCTTCTTCTATTACAGTACTTGATGCTTCAGAACTTTATTGAAAAAAGTACCTCTTTTTCTGGTCAAGATTGGTCTTTGAATATCTTAATACTTCGATTCAAAATTACTTCTCCACCCATCAAAATGGTCTGTATTCCGGGTAGACACTTGATTAGCTTCACTAGACGCTTCTTAAAAGAGCTAACGCGCTTGGTTATCCACTTGGCACATTCACAAGGCTATTTAACTCATAGCATTCGGACCATTTACCGTATTATGCTTCTTTGATCCTGTTACTGGCCGAATTACGATTCGATGTATTCATGAAACTTGTTTATATGGATATTAGCTTTAATGAGACACCGGTTTCATCCCATTCGAACACCATCATCTCAATATATGGCCTTCAGACGCTACAAAGGTATGACAGTCAAGAACGACATCACGTCACCAACTAACGGATTCATTTTGACAAAGATAGAGAACGATTTCGCTCTTGACCTCTTCACGAGAGTTGCAGATATTTCTTTGAGCCTTCCAACAATACCAAGATCGATACTTTTGAAGACCTAAAGCTCCCGTAATTGTTAGAAGACGGTTGCATGTTCGGATTGTCACGAACAGTATCACACCTCAAGCTTGAAGAAGGAATTTCACTCTGATAGAGATTGATTCAGATCTCAACTTCTACAGGAAACAGGCAGGTATTTCTCTTATCTTTCTAATAAAACCAAGATCACTTCATTAGGACGAGCATACCTCAAAATACGATGTTTCAGACGCTTCATTATCGGCAGGAGACGCTTGACTTCAATCTTCAGTGTTTTTGCTGTTGCAGCTTTTTTACTTTGGTCTTTATTCATGCTTTTTTTTTTTTTTATCTTTATTCTATTAAAGATGATGAAGGTTTTGTCTTTTTCTATTACAGTACTAGATGCTTCATAACTTTATTGAAAAGGGTACCTCATTTTCTGGTCAAGCTTGGAGTTTGAATATCTTAATACTTCATTGAAATTACTTCTCCAACCATCATAATGTTCTGTATTCTGAGTAGACGCTTCATTAGCTTCACCAGAGGCTTCTTAAAAGAGCTAAGTCACTTTGTTATCCACTTGGCACATTCACAAGGCTATTTAACTCGTAGCATTCTGATTATTTAGCGTATTATGCTTCTTTGACCCTGTTACTGGCCGAATTAGGATTGGATGTCTTCACGAAACTTATTTATATGGATATTAGCTTTAATGAGACACTGGTTTCATCCAATTCGAACACCATCAGCTCAATATATGGCCATCAGACGCTACAATGGTATGACAGTCAGGAACGACATCACCTCGCCAACTTAAGAATTCATTTTGACAAAGATAGAGATCGATTTCGCTCTTGACCTCTTCACGAGAGTTGGAGATATTTCTTTGAGACTTCCAACGATACCAAGATCGATACTTTTGAACACCCAAAGCTCCAGAAATTGTCAGCAGACAGTTACACGTTCTGATTGTCTCAAACAGTATCCCATCTCAAGCTGGATAAAGGAATTTCACTCCGATAGAGATTGATACAGATCTCGGCTTCTTCAGGAAACATGTAGGTATTTCTCTTATCTTTCTAACGAAACCGAGATCACTTCATTAGGACGATCATACCTCAAAATACGACGTTTCCGACGATTGATTATCGGCAGCAGACGCTTGACTTCAATCTTCAGTCTTTTTGCTGTTGCAGCTTTTGTAATTTTGTCTTTATTCACGCTATTTTTATCTTTATTCTATCGGAGTTTCTGAAGGTTTAGTAATCTTCTATTACGGTACTTGATGCATCAGAACTTTATAGAAAAGGGTACCTCATTTTGTGGTCAAGCTTAGACTTTGAATATCTTAATACTTCAATCAAAATTACTTCTCCACCCATCATAATATTCTGTATTCTTAGTAAACGGTCGATTAGATTCACTGGACTCTTCTTGAAAGAGCTAAGGCGCTTGGTTATCCACTTGGCACGTTAACAAAGCTATTTAACTCGTAGCATTATGACGATTTAGCGTATTATGCTTCTTTGACCATGTTACTGGCCGAATTAGGATTTGATGTCTTCGTGAAACTTGTTTATATGGATATTAGCCTTAATGAGACACCAGTTTCATCCAATTCGAACACCATCAGCTCGATATATAGCCATCAGACGCTACAAAGGTATGACAGTCAGGAACGGCATCAAGTCACCAACTTACGGATGCATTTGGACAAAGATAGAGATCGTTTTCGCTCTTGATCTCTTCACGAGAGTTGCAGATATTTCTTTGAGCCTTCCAACGATACCAAGATCAATACTTTTGAAAACCTAAAGCTCCAGAAATTGTCACCAGAAGGTTGCATATTCGAATTGTCACGAACAGTATCACACCTCATGCTTGATGAAGGAATTTCACTCCTATAGAGATTGATTCAGATCTCGACTTCTTCATCAAACTAGTAGGTATTTCTCTTATCTTTCTAAAAAAACCAAGATCACATCATTAGGACGAGCAAACCTCAAAATACGACGTTTCGGACCCTTGATTATCGGCAGCAAACGCTTGACTTCAATCTTCAGTCTTTTTGCCCTTGCTGCTTTTGTACTTTTGCCTTTATTCACGCATTTTTATCTTTCGTCTATTGGAGTTGCTGAAGGTATCAGCTTCTTCTATTACAGTACTTGATGCTTCAGAACTTTATTGAAAAAAGTACCTCATTTTCTGGTCAAGATTGGTCTTTGAATATCTTAATACTTCGATTCAAAATTACTTCTCCACCCATCAAAATGGTCTGTATTCCGGGTAGACACTTGATTAGCTTCACTAGACGCTTCTTAAAAGAGCTAACGCGCTTGGTTATCCACTTGGCACATTCACAAGGCTATTTAACTCATAGCATTCGGACCATTTACCGTATTATGCTTCTTTGATCCTGTTACTGGCCGAATTACGATTCGATGTATTCATGAAACTTGTTTATATGGATATTAGCTTTAATGAGACACCGGTTTCATCCCATTCGAACACCATCATCTCAATATATGGCCTTCAGACGCTACAAAGGTATGACAGTCAAGAACGACATCACGTCACCAACTAACGGATTCATTTTGACAAAGATAGAGAACGATTTCGCTCTTGACCTCTTCACGAGAGTTGCAGATATTTCTTTGAGCCTTCCAAAAATACCAAGATCGATACTTTTGAAGACCTAAAGCTCCCGTAATTGTTAGAAGACGGTTGCATGTTCGGATTGTCACGAACAGTATCACACCTCAAGCTTGAAGAAGGAATTTCACTCTGATAGAGATTGATTCAGATCTCAACTTCTACAGGAAACAGGCAGGTATTTCTCTTATCTTTCTAATAAAACCAAGATCACTTCATTAGGACGAGCATACCTCAAAATACGATGTTTCAGACGCTTCATTATCGGCAGGAGACGCTTGACTTCAATCTTCAGTGTTTTTGCTGTTGCAGCTTTTTTACTTTGGTCTTTATTCATGCTTTTTTTTTTTTTATCTTTATTCTATTAAAGATGGTGAAGGTTTTGTCTTTTTCTATTACAGTACTAGATGCTTCATAACTTTATTGAAAAGGGTACCTCATTTTCTGGTCAAGCTTGGAGTTTGAATATCTTAATACTTCATTGAAATTACTTCTCCAACCATCATAATGTTCTGTATTCTGAGTAGACGCTTCATTAGCTTCACCAGAGGCTTCTTAAAAGAGCTAAGTCACTTTGTTATCCACTTGGCACATTCACAAGGCTATTTAACTCGTAGCATTATGATCATTTAGCGTATTATGCTTCTTTGACCCTGTTACTGGCCGAATTAGGATTGGATGTCTTCACGAAACTTATTTATATGGATATTAGCTTTAATGAGACACTGGTTTCATCCAATTCGAACACCATCAGCTCAATATATGGCCATCAGACGCTACAATGGTATGACAGTCAGGAACGACATCACCTCGCCAACTTAAGAATTCATTTTGACAAAGATAGAGATCGATTTCGCTCTTGACCTCTTCACGAGAGTTGGAGATATTTCTTTGAGACTTCCAACGATACCAAGATCGATACTTTTGAACACCCAAAGCTCCAGAAATTGTCAGCAGACGGTTACACGTTCTGATTGTCTCAAACAGTATCCCATCTCAAGCTGGATAAAGGAATTTCACTCCGATAGAGATTGATACAGATCTCGGCTTCTTCAGGAAACATGTAGGTATTTCTCTTATCTTTCTAACGAAACCGAGATCACTTCATTAGGACGATCATACCTCAAAATACGACGTTTCCGACGATTGATTATCGGCAGCAGACGCTTGACTTCAATCTTCAGTCTTTTTGCTGTTGCAGCTTTTGTAATTTTGTCTTTATTCACGCTATTTTTATCTTTATTCTATCGGAGTTTCTGAAGGTTTAGTAATCTTCTATTACGGTACTTGATGCATCAGAACTTTATAGAAAAGGGTACCTCATTTTGTGGTCAAGCTTAGACTTTGAATATCTTAATACTTCAATCAAAATTACTTCTCCACCCATCATAATATTCTGTATTCTTAGTAAACGGTCGATTAGATTCACTGGACTCTTCTTGAAAGAGCTAAGGCGCTTGGTTATCCACTTGGCACGTTAACAAAGCTATTTAACTCGTAGCATTATGACGATTTAGCGTATTATGCTTCTTTGACCATGTTACTGGCCGAATTAGGATTTGATGTCTTCGTGAAACTTGTTTATATGGATATTAGCCTTAATGAGACACCAGTTTCATCCAATTCGAACACCATCAGCTCGATATATAGCCATCAGACGCTACAAAGGTATGACAGTCAGGAACGGCATCACGTCACCAACTTACGGATGCATTTGGACAAAGATAGAGATCGTTTTCGCTCTTGATCTCTTCACGAGAGTTGCAGATATTTCTTTGAGCCTTCCAACGATACCAAGATCAATACTTTTGAAAACCTAAAGCTCCAGAAATTGTCACCAGAAGGTTGCATATTCGAATTGTCACGAACAGTATCACACCTCATGCTTGATGAAGGAATTTCACTCCTATAGAGATTGATTCAGATCTCGACTTCTTCATCAAACTAGTAGGTATTTCTCATATCTTTCTAAAAAAACCAAGATCACATCATTAGGACGAGCAAACCTCAAAATACGACGTTTCGGACCCTTGATTATCGGCAGCAAACGCTTGACTTCAATCTTCAGTCTTTTTGCCCTTGCTGCTTTTGTACTTTTGCCTTTATTCACGCATTTTTATCTTTCGTCTATTGGAGTTGCTGAAGGTATCAGCTTCTTCTATTACAGTACTTGATGCTTCAGAACTTTATTGAAAAAAGTACCTCATTTTCTGGTCAAGATTGGTCTTTGAATATCTTAATACTTCGATTCAAAATTACTTCTCCACCCATCAAAATGGTCTGTATTCCGGGTAGACACTTGATTAGCTTCACTAGACGCTTCTTAAAAGAGCTAACGCGCTTGGTTATCCACTTGGCACATTCACAAGGCTATTTAACTCATAGCATTCGGACCATTTACCGTATTATGCTTCTTTGATCCTGTTACTGGCCGAATTACGATTCGATGTATTCATGAAACTTGTTTATATGGATATTAGCTTTAATGAGACACCGGTTTCATCCCATTCGAACACCATCATCTCAATATATGGCCTTCAGACGCTACAAAGGTATGACAGTCAGGAACGACATCACGTCACCAACTTACGGATGCATTTTGACAAAGATAGAGATCGATTTCGCTCTTGACCTCTTCACGAGAGTTGCAGATATTTATTTGGGCCTTCTAAAGATACCAGATCGATACTTTTGAGCACCCAAAGCTCCAGAAATTGTCAGTAGACGGTTGCATGTTCTGATTGTAACGAACAGTATCACATCTCTAGCTTGAAGAAGGAATTTCACTCCGATAGAGATTGATACAGATCTCGGCTTCTTCAGGAAACATGTATGTATTTCTCTTACCTTTCTAACAAAACCAAGATCACTTCATTAGGACGAGCGCACCTCAAAATACGACGTTTCGGATCCTAGATTATCGACAGCAGACGCTTGACTTCAATCTTCAGTGTTTTTGCTGTTGCCGCTTTTCTACTTTTGTCTTTATTTGCGCTTTTCTTCTATTAGAGTTGCTGAAGCTTTTATATTGTTTTATTACAGTACTTGATGCTTCATAACTTTATTGAAAAAGGTACCTCATTTTCTAGTCAAGCTTGGACGTTGAATATCTTAAAACTTCATTCAAAATTACTTCTCCACCCATCATAATGTTCTGTATTCTGAGAAGACGCTTGATGAGCTTCACTCGACGCTTCTTAAAAGCGCTAAGGCCGTTGGTTATCCACTTGGCACATTCACAAGGCTATTTCACTCACAGCATTCCGACTAATTAGCGTATAATGCTTCTTTGACCCTGTTACTGGCCGAATTACGATACGATGTCTTCATGAAACTTGTTTATACAGATATTAGCTTTAATGAGACAGCAGTTTCATCCAATTCAAAAACCATCAGCTCAATATATGGCCATCAGACACTACAAAGGTATAACAGTCAGGAACAGCATCACGTCACCAAATTACGGATGCAGTTTGACAAAGAGAGAGATCGTTTTTGCTTTTGACTTCTTCACTAGAGTTGCAGATTTTTCTTTGAGCCGTCCAACGATACCAAGATCGATACTTTTGAAAATATAAAGCTCCAGAAATTGTTAGCAAAAGGTTGCAAATTGGAATTGTCACGAACAGTATCACACCTCATGCTTGAAGAAGGAATTTCACTCAGATAGAGATTGATTCAAATATCGACTTCTGTATGAAACAGGTAGGAATTTCTCTTATCTTTCTAAAAAAATCAAGATCACTTCATTAGGACGAGTATACCTCAAAATACGACGTTTCGAACCCTTGATTATCGGCAGCAGACGCTTGACTTCAATCTTCAGTGTTTTTGCTGTTGCAGCTTTTGTACTTTTGTCTTTATTCATGCTTTTTTTCTCTTTCTTCTATAGGAGTTCCTGAAGGTTTTTTCTTCTTCTATTACTGTACTTGATGCTTCAAAACTTTATTGAAAAGGGTACCTCATTTTCTGGTCAAGCTTGGTCTTTGAATATCTTAATACTTCAATTCAAAATTACTTCTCCACCCATCATAATGGACTGTATTCTAAGTAGACGCTCGATTAGCTTCACTGGACACTTCTTAAAAGAGCTAAGGCGGTTGGTTATCCACTTGGCACATTCACAAGGCTATTTAACTCATAGCATTCTTACCATTTAGCGTATTATGCTTCTTTGTACCTGTTACTGGCCGAATTACGATTCTATGTCTTCATGAAACTTGTTTATATGGATATTAGCTTTAATGAGACACTGGTTTCATCTAATTCAAACACCATCAGCTCGATATAAAGCCATCAGACGCTACAAAGGTATGACAGTCAGGAACGGCATCACGTCACCAACTTACGGATGCATTTGGACGAAGATAGAGATCGTTTTCGCTCTTGATCTCTTCACGAGAGTTGCAGATATTTCTTTGAGCCTTCCAACGATATCAAGATCATTACTTTTGAAAACCTAAAGCTCCAGAAATTGTCACCAGAAGGTTGCATATTCGAATTGTCACGAACAGTATCACACCTCATGCTTGATGAAGGAATTTCACTCCTATAGAGATTGATTCAGATCTCGACTTCTTCATGAAACTGGTACGTATTTCTCTTATCTTTCTAAAAAAACCAAGATCACATCATTAGGACGAGCATACCTCAAAATACGACGTTTCGGACCCTTGATTATCGGCAGCAAACGCTTGACTTCAATCTTCAGTCTTTTTGCTGTTGCAGCTTTTGTACTTTTGTCTTTATTCACGCTTTTTTTCTCTTTCTTCTATTGGAGTTTCTGAAGGTTTTGTCTCATTCTTTTACCGTACTTGATGCTTCAGAACATTATTGAAAAGGGTACCTCATTTTTCTTGTCAAGATTGGTCTTTGAATATCTTAATACTTCGATTCAAAATTACTTCTCCACCCATCAAAATGGTCTGTATTCTGAGTAGAAGCTTGATTGGCTTCACTGGACTCTTCTTAAAAGAGCTACGGCGCTTGGTTATCTACTTGGCACATTCACAAGGCTATTTAACTCATAGCATTCTGACCATTTAGCGTATTATGCTTCTTTGACCCTGTTACAGGCCGAATTACGATTCGATGTCTTCATGAAACTTGTTTATATGGATATTAGCTTTAATGAGACACCGGTTTCATCAAATTCGAACACCATCAGCTCAATATATGGCCATCAGACGCTGCAAAGGTATGACAGTCAAGAACGACATCACGTCACTAACTAACGGATTCATTTTGACAAAGATAGACAACGATTTCGCTCTTGACCTCTTCACGAGAATTGCAGATATTTCTTTGAGCCTTCCAACAATACCAAGATCGATACATTTGAAGACCCAAAGCTCCCGAAATTGTTAGAAGCCGGTTGCATGTTCGGATTGTCACGAACAGTATCACACCTCAAGCTTGAAGAAGGAATTTCACACTGATAGAGATTGATTCAGATCTCAACTTCTACGGGAAACAGGCAAGTATTTCTCTTATCTTTCTAACAAAACCAAGATCACTTCCTTAGGACGAGCATACCTCAAAATACGATGTTTCGGACGCTTGATTATCGGCAGGAGACGCTTGACTTCAATCTTCAGTGTTTTTGCTGTTGCAGCTTTTTTACTATGGTCTTTATTCATGCTTTTTTTTTTATCATTATTCTATTAAAGATGCTGAAGGTTTTGTCTTTCTCTATTACAGTGCTAGATGCTTCATAACTTTATTGAAAAGGGTACCTCATTTTCTGGTCAAGCTTGGACTTTGAATATCTTAATACTTCATTGAAAATTACTTCTCCAACCATCATAATGTTCTGTATTCTGAGAAGACGCTTGATTAGCTTCACCGGAGGCTTCTTAAAAGAGTTAAGTCACTTTGTTATCCACTTGGCACATTCACAAGGCTATTTAACTCGTAGCATTCTGATCATTTAGCGTATTATGCTTCTTTGACCTTGTTACTGGCCGAATTAGGATTTGATGTCTTCATGAAACTTATTTATATGGATATTAGCTTTAATGAGACGCTGGTTTCATCCAATTCGAACACCATCAGCTCAATATATGGCCATCAGACGCTACAATGGTATAACAGTCAGGAACGGCATCACGTCGCCAACTTAAGAATTCATTTTGACAAAGATAGAGATCGATTTCGCTCTTGAGCTCTTCACGAGAGTTGGAGATATTTCTTTGAGACTTCCAACGATACCAAGATCGATACTTTTGAACACCCAAAGCTCCAGAAATTGTCAGCAGACGATTACATGTTCTGATTGTCTCAAACAGTATCCCATCTCAAGCTGGATAAAGGAATTTCACTCCGATAGAGATTGATACAGATCTCGGCTTCTTCAGGAAACATGTAGGTATTTCTCTTATCTTTCTAACGAAACCAAGATCACTTCATTAGGATGATCATACCTCAAAATACGACGTTTCGGATGATTGATTATCGGCAGCAGACGCTTGACTTCAATCTTCAGTCTTTTTACTGTTGCAGCTTTTGTAATTTTGTCTTTATTCAAGCTATTTTTATCTTTCTTCTATTGGAGTTTCTGAAGGTTTAGTAATCTTCTATTACAGTACTTGATGCATCAGAACTTTATACAAAAGGGTACCTCATTTTGTGGTCAAGCTTAGACTTTGAATATCTTAATACTTCAATCAAAATTACTTCTCCACCCATCATAATGTTCTGTATTCTTAGTAAACGCTCGATTAGATTCACTGGACTCTTCTTAAAAGAGCTAAGGCGCTTGGTTATCCACTTGGCACATTAACAAAGCTATTTAACCCGTAGCATTATGACGATTTAGCGTATTATGCTTCTTTGACCATGTTACTGGCCGAATTAGGATTCGATGTCTTCTTGAAACTTGTTTATATGGATATTAGCTTTAATGAGACACCAGTTTCATCCAATTCGAACACCATCATCTCAATATATGGCATCAGACGCTACAAAGGTATGACAGTCAGGAACGGCATCACGTCGACAGCTTACAGATGCATGTTGACAAAGATAGGGATCGATTTCTCTCTTGACCTCTTCACGAGAGTTGCAGACATTTCTTTGAGCCTTCCAACGATACCAAGATCGATTCTATTGAAAACCTAAAGCTCCAGAAATTGTCCGCAGAAGGTTACATATTCGAATTGTCACGAACAGTATCACACCTCATGTTTGAAAAAGGAATTTCACTCAGATAGAGATTGATTTAGATCTCGACTTCTGCATGAAACATGAAGGTATTTCTCTTATCTCTCTCAAAAAACCAAGATTACTTCAATAGGACGAGCATACCTCAAAATACGACGTTTCGGACCCTTGATTATCGGCAGCAGACGGTTGACTTCAATCTTCAGTCTTTTTGTTGTTGCTGCTTTTGTACTTTTGCCTTTATTCACGCATTTTTATCTTGGAGTTGCTGAAGGTTTCCGATTCTTCTATTACAGTACTTGATGCTTCAGAACTTTATTGAAAAAGGTACCTCATTTTCTGGTCAAGATTGGTCTTTGAATATCTTTATACTTCGATTCAAAATTACTTCTCCACCCATCAAAATGGTCTGTATTCTGGGTAGACACTTGATTAGCTTCACTAGACGCTTCTGAAAAGAGCTAACGCGCTTGGTTATCCAATTGGCACATTCACAAGGCTATTTAACTCACAGTATTCGGACCATTTACCGTATTATGCTTCTTTGATCTTGTTACTGGCCGAATTACGATTCGATGTCTTCATGAAACTTGTTTATATGGATATTAGCTTTAATGAGACACTGGTTTCATTCCATTCGAACACCATCATCTCAATATATGGCCTTCAGATGCTACAAAGGTATGACAGTCAGGAACGACATCACGTCACCAACTTACGGATGCATTTTGACAAAGATAGAGATCGATTTCGCTCTTGACCTCTTCACGAGAGTTGCAGATATTTATTTGGGCCTTCCAAAGATACCAGATTGATACTTTTGAGCACCCAAAGCACCAGAAATTGTTAGCAGACGGTTGCATGTTCTGATTGTCACGAACAGTATCATATCTCTAGCTTGAAGAAGGAATTTCACTCCGATAGAGATTGATACAGATCTCGGCTTGTTCAGGAAACATGTATGTATTTCTCTTACCTTTCTGACAAAGCCAATATCACTTCATTAGGACGAGCGCACCTCAAAATACTATGTTTCGGAAGCTAGATTATCGGCAGCAGACGCTTGACTTCAATCTTCAGTGTTTTTGCTGTTGCCGCTTTTGTACTTTTGTCTTTATTCGCGCTTTTCTTCTCTTTCTTCTATTAGTGTTGCTGAAGCTATTATATTCTTATATTACAGTACTTGATGCGTCAGAGCTTTATTGAAAAGGGTACCTCATTTTCTGGTCAAGCTTGGACGTTGAATATCTTAATACTTCATTCAAAATTAATTCTCCAACCATCATAATGTTCTGTATTCTGAGAAGACGCTTGATTAGCTTCACTCGACGCTTCTTAAAAGCGCTAAGGTGGTTGGTTATCCACTTGGCACATTCACAAGGCTATTTCACTCATAGCTTTCTGACCAATTAGCGTATTATGCTTCTTTGACCCTGTTACTGGCCGAATTACGATTCGATGTCTTCAAGAAACTTGTTTATATGGATATTAGCTTTAATTAGACACCGGTTTCATCAAATTCGAACATCATCAGCTCAATATATGGCCGACCGACGCTACAAAGGTATGACAGTCAAGAACGACATCACGTCACCAACTAACGGATTCATGTTGACAAAGATAGAGAACGATTTCGGCCTTGACCACTTCATGAGAGTTGTAAATATTTCTTTGAGCCTTGCAACGATTCCGAGATCGATACTTTTGAAAACCTAAGCTCCGAATATTGTCAGCCGAAGGTTGCATATTCGAATTGTAACGAATAGTATCACACCTCATGATTGAAGAAGTAATTTCACTCAGGTAGATATTGATTCAGATCTCGATTTCTGAATGAAACAGGTAGGTATCTCTCTTATCTTTCTAAAAAATCCAAGATTACTTCATTAGGACGAGCATACCTCAAAATACGACGTTTTGGACCCTTGATTATCGGCAGCAGAGCTTGACTTCAATCTTCAGTCTTTTTGCTGTTGCAGCTTTTGTACTTTTGTCTTTATTCAAGCTTTTTTTCTCTTTCTTCTTTTGGAGTTGCTGAAGGTTTTGTCTTCTTCTATTACAGTACTTGATGCTTCAGAACTTTATTGAAAAGGGTACCTCATTTTCGGGTGAGGCTTGGTCTTTGAATATCTTAATACTTCGATTCAAATTTACTTCTCCACCCATCATAGTGGTCTGTATTCTGAGTAGATATTTGATTAGCTTCACTGGACCCTTCTTAAAAGAGCTAAGGCGCTTGGTTATCCACTTGGCACATTCACAAGGCTATTTAACTCATAACATTCGGACCATTTAGCGTATTATGCTTCTTTGACCCTGTTACAAACCGAATTACGACTCGATGTCTTCATGAAACTTGTTTATATGGATATTAGCATTAATGAGACACCGATTTCATCCAAATCGAACAACATCAGCTCAATATATGGCCATCAGACACTACAAAGGTATAATAGTCTGGAACGACATCACGTCACCAACTTACGGATGCATTTTGACAATGATAGAGATCGAATTCGCTCTTCACCTATTCACGAGAGTTGCAGATATTTCTTTGAGCCTTCCAACGATACCGAGATCGACAATTGTGAACACCCAAAGCTCCAAAAATTGTCACCAGGCGGTTGCATGTTCTGTTTGTCACGAACAGTATCACATCTCAAGCTTGAAGAAGGAATTTCACTCTGATAGAGATTGATATAGATCTCGAATTCTTCAGGAAACATGTTGGTATTTCTCTTATCTTTCTAACAAAACCAAGATCACTTCATTAGGATGAATTTACATCAAAATACGACGTTTCGGACCCTTGATTATCGGCAGCTGACGGTTGACTTCAGTCTTCAGTCTTTTTGCTGTTGCTGCTTCTGTACTTTTACCTTTATTCACGCTTTTTTACTCTTTCGTCTATTGGAGTTGCTGAAGATTTTGTCTTCTTCTATTATAGTACTTGATGCTTTAGAACTTTCTTGAAAAAGGTACCTCATTTTCTGGTCAAGCTTGGTCTTTGAATATCTTAATACTTCGATTCAAATTTACTTCTCCACCGATCATAATGGTCTGTATTCTGAGTAGATGCTTGATTAGCTTCACTGGACGCTTCTTAAAAGAGCTAAGGCGCTTTGTTATCCACTTGGCACATTCACAAGGCTATTTAAATCATAGCATTCGGACCATTTAGCGTATTATGCTTCTTTGACCCTGTTACTGGCCGAATTACGATACGATGTCTTCATGAAACATGTTTATATGGAAATTAGCTTTAACGAGACATCAGTTTCATCCAATTCCAAAACGATCAGCTCAATATATGGCCATCAGACACTACAAAGGTATAACAGTCTAGAACGACATCACGTCACCAACTTACGGATGCATTTTGACAAAGATAGAGATCGATTTCGCTCTTCACCTATTCATGAGAGTTGCAGATATTTCTTTGAGCCTTCCAATGATACCGAGATCGATAATTTTGAACACGCAAAGCTCCAGAAATTGTCAGCAGACGGTTGCATGTTCTGATTGTGATGAACAGTATCACACCTCATGGTTGAAGAATGAATTTCACTCAGATAGAGATTGATTCAGATCTCGACTTCTCCATGAAACAGGTAGGTATTTCTCCTATCTTTCTAAAAAAAACCAAGATTACTTCATTAGGACGAGCATACCTCAAAAGACGACGTTTTGGACCCTTGATTATCGGCAGCAGACGCTTGACTTCAATCTTCAGTCTTTTTGCTGTTACAGATTTTGTACTTATGTTTTTATTCATGCTTTTTTTCTCTTTATTCTTTTGGCGTTGCTGAAGGTTTTGTCTTCTTCTATTATAGTACTTGATGCTTCAGAACTTTATTGAAAAGGGTACCTCATTTTCCGGTCAGGCTTGGTCTTTGAATATCTTAACACTTCGATTAAAATTTACTTCTCCACCCATCATAGTGGTCTATATTCTGAGTAGATGCTTGATTAGCTTCACTGGACCCTTATTAAAAGAGCTAAGGCGCTTGGTTATCCACTTGGCACATTCACAAGGCTATTTAACTCATAACATTCGGACCATTTAGCGTATTATGCTTCTTTGACCCTGTTACAAACCGAATTACGACTCGATGTCTTCATGAAACTTGTTTATATGGATATTAGCATTAATGAGACACTGATTTCATCCAATTCGAACAACATCAACTCAATATATGGCCATCAGACACTACAAAGGTATAACAGTCTGGAACGACATCACGTCACCAACTTACGGATGCATTTTGACAATGATAGAGATCGATTTCGCTCTTCACCTATTCACGAGAGTTGCAGATATTTCTTTGAGCCTTCCAACGATACCGAGATCGATAATTTTGAACACCCAAAGCTCCAAAAATTGTCAGCTGACGGTTGCATGTTCTGATTGTCACGAACAGTAACACATCTCAAGCTTGAAGAAGGAATTTCACTCCGATAGACACTGATACAGATCTCGGCTTCTTCCGGAAAAATGTAGGTATTTCTATTATCTTCCAAAAAAAACCAAGATCACTTCATTAGGATGAATTTACATCAAAATACGATGTTTCGGACCCTTCATTTTCAGCAGCAGACGGTTGACTTCATTCTTCAGTATTTTTGCTGTTGCTGCTTCTATACTTTTGCCTTTATTCACCCTTTTTTAATCTTTCGTCTATTGGAGTTGCTGAAGATTTTGTCTTCTTTTATTACAGTACTTGATGCTTCAGAACTTGCTTGAAAAAGCTACCTCATTTTCTGGTCAAGCTTGGTCTTTGAATGTCGTAATAGTTCAATTCAAATTTACTTCTCCACCCATCATAGTGGTCTTTATTCTGAGTAGACGCTTGATTAGCTTCACTGGACGCTTCTTAAAAGAGCTCGCACATTTACAAGGCTATTTAACTCATAGCGTTCTGACCATTTAGCGTATTATGCTTCTTTGACCCTGTTACTGGTCGAATTACGATTCGATGTCTTAATGAAGCTTGTTTATATGGTATTAGCTTTAATGAGACACCGGTTTCATCAAATTCGAACACCATCAGCTCAATATATGGCCATCAAAGGCTACAAAGGTATGACAGTCTGGAACGACATCACGTCACCAACTTACGAATGCATTTTGACAAAGATAGAGTCGATTTCGCTGTTGACCTATTCACGAGAGTTGCAGATATTTCTTTGACCCTTCCAACGATACGAGATCGATAATTTTGAACACCCAAAGCTCCAGAAATTGTCAGCAGACGGTTGCTCGTTCTGACTGTCACGAACAGTATCACATCTCAAGCTTGAAGAAGGAATTTCACTCCGATAGAGACTGATACAGATCTCGGCTCCTTCAGGAAAAATGTAGGTATTTCTATTATCTATCTAATAAAACTAAGATCACTTCATTAGGACGAGCGTACCTCAAAATACGACGTTTCAGACGCTTCATTATCGGCAGCAGACGCTTGACTTCAATCTTCAGTCTTTTTGCTGTTGTTGCTTTTGTACTTTTGCCTTTATTCACGCTTTTTTTCGCTTTCATCTATTGGAGTTGCTGAAGGTTTTGTCTTCTTCTATTACAGTACTTGATGCTTCAGAACTTTCTTGAAAAAGCTACCTCATTTTCTGGTCAAGCTTGGTCTTTGAATATCTTAATACTTCGATTCAAATTTACTTCTCCACCCATCATAATGGGCTGTATTCTGAGTTGATGCTTGATTAGCTTCACTGGATGTTTCTTAAAAGAGCTACGGCGCTTGGTTATTCACTTGGCACATTCACAAGGCTATTTAACTCATAGCGTTCTGACCATTTAGCATATTATGCTTCTTTGACCCTGTTACTGGTCGAATTACGATTCGATGTCTTCATGAAACTTGTTTATATGGTATTAGCTTTAATGAGACTCCGGTTTCATCGAATTCGAACACCATCAGCTCAATATATGGCCATTAGACGCTACAAAGGTATGACAGTCAAGAACGACATCACGTCACCAACTAACGGATTCATTTTGACAAAGATAGAGAACGATTTCGCTCTTCACCTCTTCACGAGAGTTGCAGATATTTCTTTGAGCCTTCCAACGATTCCGAGATCGATACTTTTGAAAACCTAAAGCTCCAGAAATTGTCAGCAGAAGGTTGCATATTCGAATTGTCACGAACAGTATCACACCTCATGGTTGAAGAAGGAATTTCACTCAGATAGAGATTGATTCAGATCTCGACTTCTCCATGAAACAGGTAGGTATTTCTCTTATCTTTCTAAAAAAACCAAGATTACTTCATTAGGACGAGCATACCTCAAAAGATGACGTTTTGGACCCTTGATTATCGGTAGCAGACGCTTGACTACAATCTTCAGTCTTTTTGCTGTTGCAGATTTTGTACTTATGTTTTTATTCACGCTTTTTTTCTCTTTCGTCTTTTGGCATTGCTGAAGGTTTTGTCTTCTTCTATTACAGTACTTGATGCTTCAGAACTTTATTGAAAAGGGTACCTCATTCTCGGGTCAGGCTTGGACTTTGAATATCTTAATACTTCGATTCAAATTTACTTCTGCACCCATCATAGTGGTCTGTATTCTGAGTAGACACTTGATTAGCTTCACTGGACGCTTCTTAAAAGAGCTAAGGCGCTTGGTTATCCACTTGGCACATTCACAAGGCTATTTAAGTCATAACATTCAGACCATTTAGCGTATTATGCTGCTTTGACCCGTTACAAACCGAATTACGACTCGATGTCTTCATGAAACTTGTTTATATGGATATTAGCATTAATGAGACACCGATTTCGTCCAATTCGAACACCATCAGCTCAATATATGGCCATCAGACACTACAAAGGTATAATAGTCTGCAACGACATCACGTCCCCAACTTACGAATGCATTTTGACAAAGATAGAGATCGACTTCGCTCTTGACCTATTCACGAGAGTTGCAGATATTTCTTTGAGCCTTCCAACGATACCAAGATCGATAATTTTGAACACCCAAAGATCCAGAAATTGTCAACATACGGTTGCTTGTTCTGACTGTCACGAACAGTATCACATCCCAAGCTTGAAGAAGGAATTTCACTCCGATAGAGACTGATACAGATCTCGGCTTCTTCAGGAAAAATGTAGGTATTTCTATTATCTTTCTAATAAAACTAAGATCACTTCATTAGGACGAGCGTACCTCAAAATACGACGTTTCAGACGCTTCATGAGCAGCAGACGCTTGACTTCAATCTTTAGTCTTTTTGCTGTTGCTGCTTTTGTACTTTTGCCTTTATTCACGCTTTTTTTCGCTTTCATCTATTGTGGTTGCTGAAGGTTTTGTCTTTTTCTATTACAGTACTTGATGCTTCAGAACTTTATGGAAAAAGGTACCTCATTTTCTGGTCAAGTTTGGTCTTTGAATATCTTAATACTTCGATTCAAAATTACTTCTCCACCAATGAAAATGGTCTGTATTCTGAGTAGACGCGTGATTAGCTTCACTAGACACTTCTTAAAAGAGCTAAGGCGCTTGGTTATACACTTGACACATTCACAAGGCTATTTAACTCAAACCATTCTTACCATTTAGCGTATTATGCTTCTTTGTCCCTATTACTGGCCGAATTACGATACGATGTCTTCATGAAACTTGTTTATATGGATATTAGCTTTAATGAGACATCGGTCTCATCCAATTTGAAAATGATCAGCTCAATATATGGCCATCAGACACTACAAAGGTATAACAGTCTGGAACGACATCATGTCACCAACTTACGGATGCATTTTGACAAAGATAGAGATCGATTTCGCTCTTGACCTATTCACGAGAGTTGCAAATATTTCTTTGAGCCTTCCAACGATACCGAGATCGATAATTTTGAACACCCAAAGCTCTAGAAATTGTCAGCAGACGGTTGCATGTTCTGATTGTCACGAACAATATCACATCTCAAGCTTGAAGAAGGAATTTCACTCCGATAGAGATTGATACTGATTTAGGCTTCTTCAGGAAACATGTAGGTATTTCTATTATCTTTCTAACAAAACCAAGATCACTTCATTAGGACGAGCGTACCTCAAAATACGATGTTTCGGACCCTTGATTATCGGCAGCAGGCGATTGACTTCAATCTTCAGTGTTTTTGTTGTTGCTGCTTCTGTACTTTTGTCTTTATTCACGCTTTTTTACCCTTTCGTCTGTTGGAGTTGCTGAAGATTTTGTCTTCTTCTATTACGATACTTGATGGTTCAGAACTTTCTTGAAAAAGGTACCTCATTTTCTGGTCAAGCTTGGTCTTTGAATATCTTAATATTTCGATTCAAATTTACTTCTCCACCCATCATAATGGTCTGTATTCTGAGTTGATGCTTGATTATCTTCACTGGACGCATCTTAAAAGAGCAAAGGCGCTTGGTTATCCACTTGGCACATTCATATGGCTATTTAACTCATAGCGTTCTGACCATTTAGCATATTATGCTTCTTTGACCCTGTTACTGGCCGAATTACGATACGATGTCTTCATGAAACTTGTTTATATGGATATTAGATTTAATGAGACATCAGTTTCATCCAATTCGAAAACGATCAGCTCAATATATGGCCATCAGACACTACAAAGGTATAACAGTCTGGAATGACATCACGTCACCAACTTACGGATGCATTTTGACAAAGATAGAGATCGATTTCGCTCTTGACCTCTTCACGAGAGTTGCAGATATTTCTTTAAGCCTTCCAACGATTCCGAGATCGAAACTTTTGGAAACCTAAAGCTCCAGAAATTGTCAGCAGAAGGTTGCATATTCGAATTGTCACGAATAGTATCACACCTCATGGTTGAAGAAGGAATTTCGCTCAGATAAAGATTGATTCAGATCTCGACTTCTCCATGAAACAGGTAGGTATTTCTCTTATCTTTCTAAAAAAACCAAGATTACTTCATTAGGACGAGCATACCTCAAAAGACGACGTTTTGGACCCTTGATTATCGGCAGCAGACGCTTGACTTCAATCTTCAGTCTTTTTGCTGTTGCAGATTTTGTACTTGT
>CM077343.1:46286015-46314465 GCA_039655645.1 Ammopiptanthus mongolicus | reverse complement strand
GCCATCAGACACTAACAAGGTATAACAGTCTGGAACGACATCACGTCACCAACTTACCGATAAATTTTGACAAAGATAGAGATCGATTTCGCCCTTGACCTTTTTCACGAGAGTTTGCAGATATTTTTTTGACCCTTCCAACGATACCGAGATCGATATTTTGAACACCCAAAGCCCCAGAAATTGTCAGCATACGTTGCATGTCTGATTGTCACAACAGTATCACATCTCAAGCTTGAAGAGGAATTTCACTCCGATAGAGATTGATACAGATCTCGGCTGTTTAGGAAACATGTAGGTATTTCTATTATCTTTCTAATAAAACCAAGATCACTTCATTAGGTGGAGCGTACCTCAAAATATGACGTTTCAGACGCTTCATTATCGGCAACAGACGCTTGGCTTCAATCTTCAATCTTTTTGCTGTTGCTGCTTTTTACTTTTGCCTTTATTCACGCTTCTTTTCGCTTTCGTCTATTGGAGTTGCTGAAGGTTTTGTCTTCTTCTATACAATACTTGATGCTTCAGAACTTTATGGAAAAAGGATACCTCATTTTCTTGTCAAGATTGGTCTTTGAATATCTTAATACTTCGATTCAAAATTACTTCTCCACCCATTAAAATGGTCTGTATTCTGATAG
Organism: Ammopiptanthus mongolicus; assembly: GCA_039655645.1. Lineage (NCBI taxonomy): Eukaryota > Viridiplantae > Streptophyta > Magnoliopsida > Fabales > Fabaceae > Ammopiptanthus > Ammopiptanthus mongolicus. The sequence continues at coordinate 46,313,824 of CM077343.1, read as the reverse complement.
ACGCTTGATTAGCTTCACTGGACCTTCTTAAAAGAGCTAAGGCGCTTGGTTATCCACTTGGCACATTCACAAGGCTATTTAACTCATAGCATTCTGACCATTTAGCGTATTATGCTTCTTTGACCTTGTTACTGGCCGAATTTCGATACGATTCTTCATGAAACTTGTTTATATGGATATTAGCTTTAATGAGACATCGTTTCATCCAATTCGAAAACGATCAGCCAAATATAGGCCATCAGACACTACAAAGGTAATAACAGTCTGGAACGACATCACATCACCAACTTACGGATGCATTTTGACAAAGATAAGATCGATTTCGCTTTTTGTCCTAATCACGAGAGTTTGCAGATATTTCTTTTGAGCCTTCCAACGATACCGAGATCGATAATTTTGAACACCCAAAGCTCCAGAAATTGTCAGCAGACGGTTGCATGTTCTGATTGTCACGAACAGTATCACATCTCAAGCTTGAAGAAGGAATTTCACTCCGATAGAGACTGATACAGATCTCGGCTTCTTCAGGAAACATGTAGGTATTTCTATTATCTTTCTAAAAAAACCAAGATCACTTCATTAGGACGCGTACCTCAAAATACGACGTTTCAGACCCTCGATTATCGGCAGCAGACGGTTGACTTCAATCTTCAGTATTTTTGTTGTTGCTGCTTTTGTACTTTTGCCTTTATTCACGCTTTTTTACTCTTTCGTCTATTGGAGTTGCTGAAGATTTTGTCTTCTTCTATTACAGTACTTGATGCTTCAGAACTTTCTTGAAAAAGGTACCTCATTTTCTGGTCAAGCTTGGGCTTTGAATATCTTAATACTTCGATTCAAATTTACTTCTCCACCCATGATAATGGTGTGTATTTTGTGGTAATGCTTGATTAGCTTCACTGGATGCTTCTTAAAAGAGCTAAGGCGCTTGGTTATCTACTTGGCACATTCACAAGGCTATTTAACTCATAGCATTCTGACCATTTAGCGTATTATGTTTCTTTGACCTTGTTACTGGCCGAATTTCGATACGATGTCTTCATGAAACTTGTTTATATGGATATTAGCTTTAATGAGACATCAGTTTCATCCAATTCGAAAACGATCAGCTCAATATATGGCCCTACGACACTACAAAGGTATAACAATCTGGAACGACATCACATCACCAACTTACGGATGCATTTTGACAAAGATAGAGATCGATTTCGCTCTTGACCTATTCACGAGAGTTGCAGATATTTCTTTGAGCCTTCCAATGATACCGAGATCGATAATTTTGAACACCCAAAGCTCCAGAAATTGTCAGCAGACGGTTGCATGTTCTGATTGTCACGAACAGTATCACATCTCAAGCTTGAAGAAGGAATTTCACTCTGATAGAGATTGATACAGATCTCGGCTTCTTCAGGAAACATGTAGGTATTTCTATTATCTTTCTAATAAAACCAAGATCACTTCATTAGGACGAGCGTACCTCAAAATACGACGTTTCAGACGCTTCATTATCGGCAGCAGACGCTTGACTTCAATCTTCAGTTTTTTTCCTGTTGCTGCTTTTGTACTTTTGCCTTTATTCACGCATTTTTACGCTTTCTTCTATTGGAGTTGCTGAAGGTTTGTCTTCTTCTATTACAGTACTTGATGCTTCAGAACTTTCTTGAAAAAGGTACCTCATTTTCTGGTCAAGCTTGGTCTTTGAATATCTTAATACTTCGATTCAAAATTACTTCTCCACCCATTAAAATGGTCTGTATTCTGATTAGACGCTTGATTAGCTTCACTGGACACTTCTTAAAAGAGCTAAGGCGCTTGGTTATCCACTTGGCACATTCACAAGGCTATTTAACTCATAGCATTCTGACCATTTAGCGTATTATGCTTTTTTGACCCTGTTACTGGCCGAATTACAATATGATATCATCATGAAACTTGTTTATATGGATATTAGCTTTAATGAGACATCGGTTTCATCCAATTCGAAAACGATCAGCTCAATATATGGCCATCAGACACTACAAAGGTATAACAGTTTGGAACGACATCACGTCACCAACTTACGGATGCATTTTGACAAAGATAGAGATCGATTTCGCTCTTGACCTTTTCACGAGAGTTGCAGATATTTCTTTGAGCCTTCCAACGATACCGAGATCGATAATTTTGAACACCCAAAGCTCCAGAAATTGTCAGCATACGGTTGCATGTTCTGATTGTCACGAACAGTATCACATCTCAAGCTTGAAGAAGGAATTTCACTCCGATAGAGATTGATACAGATCTCGGCTTCTTCAGGAAACATGTAGGTATTTCTATTATCTTTCTAATAAAACCAAGATCACTTCATTAGGACGAGCGTACCTCAAAATATGACGTTTCAGACGCTTCATTATCGGCAGCAGACGCTTGACTTCAATCTTCAGTCTTTTTGCTGTTGCTGCTTTTGTACTTTTGCCTTTATTCACGCTTTTTTCGCTTTCGCCTATTGGAGTTGCTGAAGGTTTGTCTTCTTCTATTACAGTACTTGATGCTTCAGAACTTTCTTGAAAAAGGTACCTCATTTTCTGGTCAAGCTTGGTCTTTGAATATCTTAATACTTCGATTCAAAATTACTTCTCCACCCATTAAAATGGTCTGTATTCTGAGTAGACGCTTGATTAGCTTCACTGGACACTTCTTAAAAGAGCTAAGGCGCTTGGTTATCCACTTGGCACATTCACAAGGCTATTTAACTCATAGCATTCTGACCATTTAGCGTATTATGCTTCTTTGACCCTATTACTGGCCGAATTGCGATACGATGTCTTCATGAAACTTGTTTATATGGATATTAGCTTTAATGAGACATCGGTTTCATCCAATTCGAAAACGATCAGCTCAATATATGGCCATCAGACACTACAAAGGTATAACAGTCTGGAACGACATCACGTCACCAACTTACGGATGCATTTTGACAAAGATAGAGATCGATTTCGCTCTTGACCTATTCACGAGAGTTGCAGATATTTCTTTGAGCCTTCCATTGATACCGAGATCGATAATTTTGAACACCCAAAGCTCCAGAAATTGCCAGCAGACGGTTGCATGTTCTGATTGTCACGAACAGCATCACATCTCAAGCTTGAAGAAGGAATTTCACTCTGATAGAGATTGATACAGATCTCGGCTTCTTCAGGAAACATGTAGGTATTTCTATTATCTTTCTAATAAAACCAAGATCACTTCATTAGGACGAGCGTACCTCAAAATACGACGTTTCAGACGCTTCATTATCGGCAGCAGACACTTGACTTCAATCTTCAGTTTCTTTCCTGTTGCTGCTTCAGAACTTTCTTGAAAAAGGTACCTCATTTTCTGGTCAAGCTTGGTCTTTGAATATCTTAATACTTCGATTCAAAATTACTTCTCCACCCATTAAAATGGTCTGTATTCTGATTAGACGCTTCATTAGCTTCACTGGACACTTCTTAAAAGAGCTAAGGCGCTTGGTTATCCACTTGGAACATTCACAAGGCTATTTAACTCATAGCATTCTGACCATTTAGCGTATTATGCTTTTTTGACCCTGTTACTGGCCGAATTACAATACGATATCTTCATGAAACTTGTTTATATGGATATTAGCTTTAATGAGACATCGGTTTCATCCAATTCAAAAACGATCAGCTCAATATATGGCCATCAGACACTACAAAGGTATAACAGTCTGGAACGACATCACGTCACCAACTTACGGATGCATTTTGACAAAGATAGAGATCGATTTCGCTCTTGTCCTATTCACGAGAGTTGCAGATATTTCTTTGAGCCTTCCAACGATACCGAGATCTATAATTTTGAACACCCAAAGCTCCAGAAATTGTCAGCAGACGGTTGCATGTTATGATTGTCACGAACAGTATCACATATCAAGCTTGAAGAAGGAATTTCACTCCGATAGAGACTGATACAGATCTCGGCTTCTTCAGGAAACATGTAGGTATTTCTATTATCTTTCTAACAAAACCAAGATCACTTCATTAGGACGAGCGTACCTCAAAATACGACGTTTCGGACCCTTGATTATCGGCAGCAGACGGTTGACTTCAATCTTCAGTATTTTTGTTGTTGCTGCTTCTGTACTTTTGCCTTTATTCACGCTTTTTTACTCTTTCGTCTATTGGAGTTGCTGAAGATTTTGTCTTCTTCTATTACAGTACTTGATGCTTCAGAACTTTCTTGAAAAAGGTACCTCATTTTCTGGTCAAGCTTGGTCTTTGAATATCTTAATACTTCGATTCAAATTTACTTCTCCACCCATCATAATGGTGTGTATTTTGAGGTGATGCTTGATTAGCTTCACTGGACACTTCTTAAAAGAGCTAAGGCGCTTGGTTATCCACTTGGCACATTCACAAGGCTATTTAACTCATAGCATTCTGACCATTTAGCGTATTATGCTTCTTTGACCTTGTTACTGGCCGAATTACGATACGATGTCTTCATGAAACTTGTTTATATGGATATTAGCTTTAATGAGACATCGGTTTCATCCAATTCGAAAACAATCAGCTCAATATATGGCCCTCCGACACTACAAAGGAATAACAATCTGGAAAGACATCACATCACCAACTTACGGATGCATTTTGACAAAGATAGAGATCGATTTCGCTCTTGACCTATTCACGAGAGTTGCAGATATTTCTTTGAGCCTTCCAATGATACCGAGATCGATAATTTTGAACACCCAAAGCTCCAGAAATTGTCAGCAGAGGGTTGCATGTTCTGATTGTCACGAACAGTATCACATCTCAAGCTTGAAGAAGGAATTTCACTCTGATAGAGATTGATACAGATCTCGGCTTCTTCAGGAAACATGTAGGTATTTCTATTATCTTTCTAATAAAACCAAGATCACTTCATTAGGACGTGCGTACCTCAAAATACGACGTTTCAGACGCTTCATTATCGGCCGCAGACGCTTGACTTCATTCTTCAGTCTTTTTGCTGTTGCTGCTTTTGTAATTTTGCCTTTATTCACGCTTTTTTTCGCTTTCGTCTACTGGAGTTGCTGATGGTTTTGTCTTCTTCTATTACAATACTTGATGCTTCAGAACTTTATGGAAAAAGGTACCTCATTTTCTGGTCAAGATTGGTCTTTGAATATTTAATACTTCGATTCAAAATTACTTCTCCACCCATTAAAATGGTTTGTTTTCTGAGTAGACGCTTGATTAGCTTCACTGGACACTTCTTAAAAGAGCTAAGGCGCTTGGTTATCCACTTGGCACATTCACAAGGCTATTTAACTCATAGCATTCTGACCATTTAGCGTATTATGCTTCTTTGACCCTATTACTGGCCGAATTACGATACGATGTCTTCATGAAACTTGTTTATATGGATATTAGCTTTAATGAGACATCGGTTTCATCCAATTCGAAAACGATCAGCTCAATATATGGCCATCAGACACTACAAAGGTATAACAATCTGGAACTACATCACGTCACCAACTTACGGATGCATTTTGACAAAGATAGAGATCGATTTCGCTCTTGTCCTATTCACGAGAGTTGCAGATATTTCTTTGAGCCTTCCAACGATACCGAGATCTATAATTTTGAACACCCAAAGCTCCAGAAATTGTCAGCAGACGGTTGCATGTTCTGATTGTCACGAACAGTATCACATCTCAAGCTTGAAGAAGGAATTTCACTCCGATAGAGACTGATACAGATCTCGGCTTCTTCAGGAAACATGTAGGTATTTCTATTATCTTTCTAACAAAACCAAGATCACTTCATTAGGATGAGCGTACCTCAAAATACGACGTTTCGGACCCTTGATTATTGGCAGCAGACGGTTGACTTCAATCTTCAGTATTTTTGTTGTTGCTGCTTCTGTACTTTTGCCTTTATTCACGCTTTTTTACTCTTTCGTCTATTGGAGTTGCTGAAGATTTTTTCTTCTTCTATTACAGTACTTGATGCTTCAGAACTTTCTTGAAAAAGGTACCTCATTTTCTGGTCAAGCTTGGTCTTTGAATATCTTAATACTTCGATTCAAATTTACTTCTCCACCCATCATAATGGTGTGTATTTTGAGGTGATGCTTGATTAGCTTCACTGGACGCTTCTTAAAAGAGCTAAGGCGCTTGGTTATCTACTTGGCACATTCACAAGGCTATTTAACTCATAGCATTCTGACCATTTAGCGTATTATGCTTCTTTGACCCTATTACTGGCCGAATTACGATATGATGTCTTCATGAAACTTGTTTATATGGATATTAGCTTTAATGAGACATCGGTTTCATCCAATTCGAAAACGATCAGCTCAATATATGGCCATCAGAAACTACAGAGGTATAACAATCTGGAACTACATCACGTCACCAACTTACGGATGCATTTTGACAAAGATAGAGATCGATTTCGCTCTTGTCCTATTCACGAGAGTTGCAGATATTTCTTTGAGCCTTCCAACGATACCGAGATCTATAATTTTGAACACCCAAAGCTCCAGAAATTGTCAGCAGACGGTTGCATGTTCTGATTGTCACGAACAGTATCACATCTCAAGCTTGAAGAAGGAATTTCACTCCGATAGAGACTGATACAGATCTCGGCTTCTTCAGGAAACATGTAGGTATTTCTATTATCTTTCTAATAAAACCAAGATCACTTCATTAGGACGAGCATACCTCAAAATACGACGTTTCGGACCCTTGATTATCGGCAGCAGACGGTTGACTTCAATCTTCAGTATTTTTGTTGTTGCTGCTTCTGTAGTTTTGCCTTTATTCACGCTTTTTTACTCTTTCGTCTATTGGAGTTGCTGAAGATTTTGTCTTCTTCTATTACAGTACTTGATGCTTTAGAACTTTCTTGAAAAAGGTACCTCATTTTCTGGTCAAGCTTGGTCTTTGAATATCTTAATACTTCGATTCAAATTTACTTCTCCACCCATCATAATGGTGTGTATTTTGAGGTGATGCTTGATTAGCTTCACTGGACGCTTCTTAAAAGAGCTAAGGCGCTTGGTTATCCACTTGGCACATTCACAAGGCTATTTAACTCATAGCATTCTGACCATTTAGCGTATTATGCTTCTTTGACCCTATTACTGGCCGAATTACGATACGATGTCTTCATGAAACTTGTTTATATGGATATTAGCTTTAATGAGACATCAGTTTCATCCAATTCGAAAATGATCAGCTTAATATACGGCCATCAGACACTACAAAGGTATAACAATCTGGAACTACATCACGTCACCAACTTACGGATGCATTTTGACAAAGATAGAGATCGATTTCGCTCCTGTCCTATTCACGAGAGTTGCAGATATTTCTTTGAGCCTTCCAACAATACCGAGATCTATAATTTTGAATACCCAAAGCTCCAGAAATTGTCAGCAGACGGTTGCATGTTCTGATTGTCACGAACAGTATCACATCTCAAGCTTGAAGAAGGAATTTCACTCCGATAGAGACTGATACAGATCTCGGCTTCTTCATGAAACATGTAGGTATTTCCATTATCTTTCTAACAAAACCAAGATCACTTCATTAGGACGAGCATACCTCAAAATACGACGTTTCGGACCCTTGATTATCGGCAGCAGACGGTTGACTTCAATCTTCAGTATTTTTGTTGTTGCTGCTTCTGTACTTTTGCCTTTATTCACGCTTTTTTACTCTTTCGTCTATTGGAGTTGCTGAAGATTTTGTCTTCTTCTATTACAGTACTTGATGCTTTAGAACTTTCTTGAAAAAGGTACCTCATTTTCTGGTCAAGCTTGGTCTTTGAATATCTTAATACTTCGATTCAAATTTACTTCTCCACCCATCATAATGGTGTGTATTTTGAGGTGATGCTTGATTAGCTTCACTGGACGCTTCTTAAAAGAGCTAAGGCGCTTGGTTATCTACTTGGCATATTCACAAGGCTATTTAACTCATAGCATTCTGTCCATTTAGCGTATTATGCTTCTTTGACCTTGTTACTGGCCGAATTACGATACGATGTCTTCATGAAACTTGTTTATATGGATATTAGCTTTAATGAGACATCAGTTTCATCCAATTCAAAAATGATCAGCTCAATATATGGCCCTCCGACACTACAAAGGTATAACAATCTGGAACGACATCACATCACCAACTTACGGATGCATTTTGACAAAGATAGAGATCGATTTCGCTCTTGATCTATTCACGAGAGTTGCAGATATTTCTTTGAGCCTTCCAATGACACCGAGATCGATAATTTTGAACACCCAAAGCTCCAGAAATTGTCAGCAGACGGTTGCATGTTCTGATTGTCACGAACAGTATCACATCTCAAGCTTGAAGAAGGAATTTCACTCTGATAGAGATTGATACAGATCTCGGCTTCTTCAGGAAACATGTAGGTATTTCTATTATCTTTCTAATAAAACCAAGGTCACTTCATTAGGACGAGCGTACCTCAAAATACGACGTTTTAGACGCTTCATTATCGGCAGCAGACGCTTGACTTCAATCTTCAGTTTTTTTCCTCTTGCTGCTTTTGTACTTTTACGTTTATTCACGCTTTTTTTTCGCTTTCGTCTATTGGAGTTGCTGAAGGTTTTGTCTTCTTCTACAACAGTACTTGATGCTTCAGAACTTTATGGAAAAGGTACCTCATTTTCTGGTCAAGATTGGTCTTTGAATATCTTAATACTTCGATTAAAAATTACTTCTCCACCCATTAAAATGGTCTGTATTCTGATTAGACGCTTCATTAGCTTCACTGGACACTTCTTAAAAGAGCTAAAGCGCTTGGTTATCCACTTGGAACATTCACAAGGCTATTTAACTCATAGCAATCTGACCATTTAGCGTATTATGCTTTTTTGACCCTGTTACTGGCCGAATTACAATACGATATCTTCATGAAACTTGTTTATATGGATATTAGCTTTAATGAGACATCGGTTTCATCCAATTCGAAAACAATCAGCTCAATATATGGCCATCAGACACTACAAAGGTATAACAGTCTGGAACGACATCACGTCACCAACTTACGGATGCATTTTGATAAAGATAGAGATCGATTTCGCTCTTGACCTTTTCACGAGAGTTGCGGATATTTCTTTGAGCCTTCCAACGATATCAAATTTACTTCTCCACCCATCATAATGGTGTGTATTTTGAGGTGATGCTTGATTAGCTTCACAGGACGCTTCTTAAAAGAGCGAACGCGCTTGGTTATCTACTTGGCACATTCACAAGGCTATTTAACTCATAGCATTCTGACCATTTAGCGTATTATGCTTCTTTGACCTTGTTACTGGCCGAATTACGATACGATGTCTTCATGAAACTTGTTTATATGGATATTAGCTTTAATGAGACATCGGTTTCATCCAATTCGAAAACGATCAGCTCAATATATGGCCCTCCGACACTACAAAGGTATAACAATCTGGAACGACATCACATCGCCAACTTACGGATGCATTTTGACAAAGATAGAGATCGATTTCGCTCATGACCTATTCATGAGAGTTGCAGATATTTCTTTGAGCCTTCCAATGATACCGAGATCGATAATTTTGAACACCCAAAGCTCCAGAAATTACCAGCAGACAGTTGCATGTTCTGATTGTCGCGAACAGTATCACATCTCAAGCTTGAAGAAGGAATTTCACTCTGATAGAGATTGATACAGATCTCGGCTTCTTCAGGAAACATGTAGGTATTTCTATTTACTTTCTAATAAAACCAAGATCACTTCATTAGGACGAGCGTACCTCAAAATACGACGTTTCAGACGCTTCATTATCGGCAGCAGACGCTTGACTTCAATCTTCAGTTTTTTTCCTGTTGCTGCTTTTGTACTTTTGGCTTTATTCATGCTTTTTTTTCGCTTTCGTCTATTGGAGTTGCTCAAGGTTTGGTCTTCTTCTATTACAGTACTTGATGCTTCAGAATTTTGTGGAAAAAGGTACCTCATTTTCTGTTCAAGATTGGTCTTTGAATATCTTAATACTTCGATTCAAAATTACCTCTCCACCCATTAAAATGGTCTGTATTCTGAGTAGACGCTTGATTAGCTTCACTGGACACTTCTTAAAAGAGCAAAGGCGCTTGGTTATCCACTTGGCACATTCACAAGGCTATTTAACTCATAGCATTCTGACCATTTAGCGTATTATGCTTTTTTGACCCTGTTACTGGCCGAATTACGACACGATGTCTTCATGAAACTTGTTTATATGGATATTAGCTTTAATGAGACATCGGTTTCATCCAATTCAAAAATGATCAGCTCAATATATGGCCATCAGACACTACAAAGGTATAACTGTCTGGAACGACATCACGTCACCAACTTACGGATGCATTTTGACAAAGATAGAGATCGATTTCGCTCTTGACCTTTCACGAGAGTTGCAGATATTTCTTTGAGCCTTCCAACGATACCGAGATCAATAATTTTGAACACCCAAAGCTCCAGAAATTGTCAGCAGACGGTTTCATGTTCTGATTGTCACAAACAGTATCACATCTCAAGCTTGAAGAAGGAATTTCACTCCGATAGAGAATGATACAGATTTTGGCTTCTTCAGGAAACATGTAGGTACTTCTATTATCTTTCTAACAAAACCAAGATCACTTCATTAGGACGACCGTACCTCAAAATACAACGTTTCGGACCCTTGATTATCGGCAGCAGTCGGTTGACTTCAATCTTCAGTATTTTTGTTGTTGCTGCTTCTGTACTTTTGCCTTTATTCACGCTTTTTTACTCTTTTGTCTATTGGAGTTGAAGAAGATTTTGTCTTATTCTATTACAGTACTTGATGCTTCAGAACTTTCTTGAAAAAGGTACCTCATTTTCTGGTCAAGCTTGGTCTTTGAATATCTTAATACTTCGATTCAAATTTACTTCTCCACCCATCATAATGGTCTATATTCTGAGGTGATGCTTGATTAGCTTCACTGGACACTTCTTAAAAGAGCTAAGGTGCTTGGTTATCCACTTGGCACATTCACAAGGCTATTTAACTCATATCATTCTGACAATTTAGCGTATTATGCTTCTTTGACCTTGTTACTGGCCGAATTACAATATGATGTCTTCATGAAACTTGTTTATATGGATATTAGCTTTAATGAGACATAAGTTTCATCCAATTCGAAAATGATCAGCTCAATATATGGCCATCCGACACTACAAAGGTATAAAAATCTGGAACGACATCACATCACCAACTTACGGATGCATTTTGACAAAGATAGAGATCGATTTCGCTCTTGACCTATTCACGAGAGTTGCAGATATTTCTTTGTGCCTTCCAATTATACCGAGATCGATAACTTTGAACACCCAAAGCTCCCGAAATTGTCAGCAGATGGTTGCATGTTCTGATTGTCACGAACTGTATCACATCTCAAGCTTGAAGAAGGAATTTCACTCCGATAGAGATTGATACAGATCTCGGCTTCTTCAGGAAACATGTAGGTATTTCTATTATCTTTCTAATAAAACCAAGATCACTTCATTAGGACGAGCATACCTCAAAATACGACGTTTCAGACGCTTCATTATCGGCAGCAGACGCTTGACTTCAATCTTCAGTTTTCTTCCTGTTGCTGCTTTTGTACTTTTGCCTTTATTCACGCTTTTTTTCGCTTTCGTCTATTGGAGTTGCTGAAGGTTTTGTCTTCTTCTATTACTGTACTTGATGCTTCAGAACTTTATGGAAAAAGGTACCTCATTTTCTGGTCAAGATTGGTCTTTGAATATGTTAATCCTTCGATTCAAAATTAATTCTCCACCCATTAAAATGGTCTGTATTCTGATTAGACGCTTCATTTGCTTCACTGGACACTTCTTAAAAGAGCTAAGGCGCTTGGTTATCCACTTGGAACATTCACAAGGCTATTTAACTCATAGCATTCTGACTATTTAGCGTATTATGCTTTTTTGACCCTATTACTGGCCGAATTACAATATGATGTCTTCATGAAACTTGTTTATATGGATATTAGCTTTAATGAGACATAAGTTTCATCCAATTCGAAAATGATCAGCTCAATATATGGCCATCAGACACTACAAAGGTGTAACAGTCTGGAACGACATCACGTCACCAACTTACGGATGCATTTTGACAAAGATAGAGATCGATTTCGCTCTTGAACTTTTCACGAGAGTTGCAGATATTTCTTTGAGCCTTCCAACGATACCGAGATCGATAATTTTGAACACCCAAAGCTCCAGAAATTGTCAGCATACGGTTGCATGTTCTGATTGTCACGAACAGTATCACATCTTAAGCTTGAAGAAGGAATTTCACTCCGATAGTGATTGATACAGATCTTGGCTTCTTCAGGAAACATGTAGGTATTTCTATTATCTTTCTAATAAAACCAAGATGACTTCATTAGGACGAGCGTACCTCAAAATATGACGTTTCAGACGCTTCATTATCGGCATCAGACGCTTGACTTCAATCTTCAGTATTTTTGTTGTTGCTGCTTCTGTACTTTTGCCTTTATTCATGCTCTTTTACTCTTTCGTCTATTGGAGTTGCTGAAGATTTTGCCTTCTTCTATTACAGTACTTGATGCTTCAGAACTTTCTTGAAAAAGGTACCTACAGTACTTGATGCTTCAGAACTTTCTTGAAAAAGGTACCTCATTTTCTGGTCAAGCATGGTCTTTGAATACCTTAATACTTCGATTCAAATTAACTTCTCCACCCATCATAATGGTGTGTATTTTGAGGTGATGCTTGATTAGCTTCACTGGACGCTTCTTAAAAGAGCGAACGCGCTTGGTTATCTACTTGGCACATTCACAAGGCTATTTAACTCATAGCATTCTGACCATTTAGCGTATTATGCTTCTTTGACTTTGTTACTGGCCGAATTACGATATGATGTCTTCATGAAACTTGTTTATATGGATATTAGCTTTAATGAGACATCGGTTTCATCCAATTCGAAAACGATCAGCTCAATATATCTTTCTAAAAAAACAAAGATCACTTCATGAGGACGAGCGTACCTCAAAATACGACGTTTCGGACCCTTGATTATGGGCAGCAGACGGTTGACTTCAATCTTCAGTTTTTTTGTTGTTGCTGCTTTTGTAATTTTGCCTTTATTCCCGCTTTTTTTCGCTTTCGTCTATTGGAGTTGCTGAAGGTTTTTTCTTCTTCTATTACAGTACTTGATGCTTCAAAACTTTATTGAAAAAGGTACCTCATTTGCTGGTCAAAATTGGTCTTTGAATATCTTAATACTTCGATTCAAAATTACTTCTCCACCCATTTAAATGGTCTGTATTCTGAGTAGACGCTTGATTAACTTCACTGGATACATCTTAAAAGAGCTAAGGGGCTTGGTTATCAACTTGGCACATTCACAAGGCTATTTAACTCATAACATTCTGACCATTTAGCGTATTATGATTCTTTGACCCAGTTACTGGCCGAATTACGATACGATGTCTTCATGAAACTTGTTTATATGGATATTAGCTTTAATGAAACACCGGTTTCATCCAATTCGAAAACGATCAGCTCAATATATGGCCATCAGACACTAGAAAGGTATAACAGTCTGGAACGACATCACGTCACCAACTTACGGATGAATTTTGACAAAGATAGAGATCCATTTCGCTCTTGACCTCTTCACGAGAGTTATAGATATTTCTTTAAGCCTTCCAACGATACCGAGATCGATAATTTTGAACACCCAAAGCTCCAGAAAATGTCAGCAGGCGGTTGCATGTTCTGATTGTCACGAACAGTATCACATCTTAAGCTTGAAGAAGGAATTTCACTTCGATAGAGATTGATACAGATCTCGGCTTCTTTAGGAAACAAGTAGGTATTTCTATTATCTATCTAACAAATCCAAGATCACTTCATTAGGATGACCGTACCTCAAAATACGACGTTTCGGACCCTTGATTATGGGCAGCAGACGGTTGACTTCAATATTCAGTCTTTTTGCTGTTGCTGCTTTTGTAATTTTGCCTTTATTTACACTTTTTTTCGCTTTCGTCTATTGGAGTTGCTGAAGGTTTTGTCTTCTTCTATTACAGTACTTGATGCTTTAGAACTTTATTGGAAATGGTACCTCATTTTCTGGTCAAGCTTGGTCATTGAATATCTTAATACTTCGATTCAAAATTACTTCTCCACCCATTTGAATGGTCTGTATTCTGAGTACACGCTTGATTAGCTTCACTGGACGCATCTTAAAAGAGCTAAGGGGCTTGGTTATCTACTTGGCACATTCACAAGGCTATTTAACTCACAGCATTCTGACCATTTAGCGTATTATGCTTCTTTGACCCTGTTACTGGCCGAATTACGATACGATGTCTTCATGAAACTTGTTTATATGGATATTAGCTTTAATGAGACACCGGTTTCATCCAATTCGAAAACGATCAGCTCAATATATGGCCATCAGACACTAGAAAGTTATAACAATCTGGAACGACATCACGTCACCAACTTACGGAAGAATTTTGACAAAGATAGAGATCCATTTCGCTCTTGACCTCTTCACGAGAGTTGCAGATATTTCTTTGAGCCTTCCAACGATACAGAGATCCATAATTGAACACTCAAAGCTCCAGAAATTGTCAGCAGACTGTTGCATGTTCTGATTGTCACGAACAGTATCACATCTCAAGGTTGAAGAAGGAATTTCACTCCGATAGAGATTGATACAGATCTCGGCTTCTTCAGGAAACATGCAGGTATTTCTATTATATTTCTAACAGAACCAAGATCACTTCATTAGGACGAGCGTACCACAAAATACGACGTTTCGGACCTTTGATTATGGGCAGCAGACGGTTGACTTCAATATTCAGTCTTTTTGTTGTTGCAGCTTTTGTGATTTTGCCTTTATTCACGCTTTTTTTCGCTTTCGTCTATGGGAGTTGCAGAAGGTTTTGTCTTCTTCTATTACAGTACTTGATGCTTCAGAACTTTATTGAAAAAGGTACCTCATTTTCTGGTCCACACTGGTCTTTGAATATCTTAATACTTCGATTCAAAATTACTTCTCCACCCATTAAAATGGTCTGTATTCTGAGTAGACGCTTGATTAGCTTCATTGGACGCATCTTGAAAGAGCTAAGGGGCTTGGTTATCCACTTGGCACATTCACAAGGCTATTTAACTCATAGCATTCTGTCCATTTAGCGTATTATGCTTCTTTGACCCTGTTACTGGCCGAATTACGATACGATGTCTTCATGAAACTTGTTTATACGGATATTAGCTTTAATGTGACACCGGTTCATCCAATTCGAAAACGATCAGCTCAATATATGGCCATCAGACACTACAAAGGTATAACAGTCTGGAACGACATCACGTCACCAACTTACGGTTGCATTTTGACAAAGATAGAGATCGATTTCGCTCTTGACCTCTTCACGAGAGTTGCAGATATTTCTTTGAGACTTCCAACGATACATAGATCGATAATTTTGAACACTCAAAGCTCCAGAAATTGTCAGCAGACGGTTGCATGTTCTGATTGTCACGAACAGTATCACATCTCAAGGTTGAAGAAGGAATTTCACGCCGATAGAGATTGATACAGATCTCGGCTTCTTCAAGAAACATGTAGGTATTTATATTATATTTCTAACAAAACCAAGATCACTTCATTAGGACGAGCGTACCTCAAAATACGACGTTTCGGACCCTTGATTATCGGCAACTGAAGATTGACTTCAATCTTCAGTCTTTTTGTTGTTGCTGCTTTTGTACTTTTGCCTTTATTCACGCTTTTTTTCTCTTTCGTCTATTGGAGTTGCTGAAGGTTTTGTCTTCTTCTATTACAGAAATTGATGCTTCAGAACCTTCTTGAAAAAGGTACCTCATTTTCTGGTCAAGCTTGGTCTTTGAATATCTTAATACTTCGATTCAAATTTACTTCTCCACCCTTCATAATGGTCTGTATTCTGAGTAGATGCTTGATTAGCTTCACTGCCCGCTTCTTCAAAGAGCTTAGGCACTTAGTTATCCACTTGGCACATTCACAAGGCTATTTAACTCATAGCATTCGGACCATTTAGCGTATTATGCTTCTTTGACCCTGTTACTGGCCGAATTACGATACGATGTCTTCATGAAACTTGTTTATATGGATATTAGCTTTAATGAGACACCGGTTTCATCCAATTCGAAAATGATCAGCTCAATATATGGCCATCAGACACTACAAAGGTATAATAGCCTAGAACAACATCACGTCACCAACTTACGGATGCATTTTGACAGAGACAGATATCGATTTCGCTCTTGACCTCTTCACGAGAGTTGCAGATATTTCATTATGCCTTCCAACGATACCGAGATCGAAAACTTTGAACACCCAAAGCTCCTGAACATGTCAGCAGACGGTTGCATGTTCTGATTGACACGAACAGTATCGAATCTTAAGCTTGAAGAAGGAATTTCACTCCGATTGAGATTGATATAGATCTCGGCTTCTTTAGGAAACAATTAGGTGTTTCTCATATCTTTCTAAAAAAACAAAGATCACTTCATGAGGACGAGCGTACCTCAAAATACGACGTTTCGGACCCTTGATTATGGGCAGCAGACGGTTGACTTCAATCTTCAGTCTTTTTGCTGTTTCCGCTTTTGTAATTTTGCCTTTATTCCCTCTTTTTTTCGCTTTCATCTATTGGAGTTGCTGAAGGTTTTGCCTTCTTCTATTACAGTACTTGATGCTTCAGAACTTTATTGGAAAAGGTACCTCATTTTCTGGTCAAGCATGGTCTTTGAATATCTTAATACTTCGATTCAAAATTACTTCTCCACCCATTAAAATGGTCTGTATTCTGAGTAGACGCTTGATTAGCTTCACTGGATGCATCTTAAAAGAGCTAAGGGGCTTGGTTATCAACTTGGCACATTCCCAAGGCTATTTAACTCATAGCATTCTGACCATTTAGCGTATTATGCTTCTTTGACCCAGTTACTGGCCGAATTACGATACGATGTCTTCATGAAACTTGTTTATATGGATATTAGCTTTAATGAAACACCGGTTTCATCCAATTCGAAAACGATCAGCTCAATATATGGCCATCAGACACTAGAAAGGTATAACAGTCTGGAACGACATAACGTCACCAACTTACGGATGAATTTTGACAAAGATAGAGATCCATTTCGCTCTTGACCTCTTCACGAGAGTTGCAGATATTTCTTTGAGCCTTTCAACGATACCGAGATCGATAATTTTGAACACCCAAAGCTCCAGAAAATGTCAGCAGACGGTTGCATGTTCTGATTCTCACGAACAGTATCACATCTTAAGCTCGAAGAAGGAATTTCACTTCGATAGAGATTAATACAGATCTCGGCTTCTTTAGGAAGCAAGTAGGTATTTCTATTATCTAACTATCAAAACCAAGATCACTTCATTAGGACGAGCATACCTCAAAATACGACGTTTCGGACCCTTGATTATGGGCAGCAGACGGTTGACTTCAATATTCAGTCTTTTTGCTGTTGCTGCTTTTGTAATTTTGCCTTTATTTACGCTTTTTTTCGCTTTTGTC
This sequence comes from Ammopiptanthus mongolicus, assembly GCA_039655645.1. NCBI lineage: Eukaryota > Viridiplantae > Streptophyta > Magnoliopsida > Fabales > Fabaceae > Ammopiptanthus > Ammopiptanthus mongolicus. Next base: position 46,296,240 of record CM077343.1, on the reverse strand, counting down.
TATTGGTGTTGCTGAAGGTTTTGTCTTCTTCTATTATAGTACTTGATGCTTCAGAACTTTATTGGAAAAGGTACCTCATTTTCTGGTCAAGCTTGGTCTTTGAATATCTTAATACTTCGATTCAAAATTACTTCTCCACCCATTAAAATGGTCTGTATTCTGAGTAGACGCTTGATTAGCTTCACTGAACGCATCTTTAAAGAGCTAAGGGGCTTGGTTATCCACTTGGCACATTCACAAGGCTATTTAACTCATAGCATTCTGACCATTTAGCGTATTATGCTTCTTTGACCCTGTTACTGGCCGAATTACGATACGATGTCTTCATGAAACTTGTTTATATGGATATTAGATTTAATGAGACACTGGTTTCATCGAATTCGAAAATGATCAGCTCAATATATGGCCATCAGACACTACAAAGGTATAATAGTCTAGAACGACATCACGTCACCAACTTACGGATTCATTTTGACAGTGATAGAGATCGATTTCGCTCTTGTCCTCTTCACGTGAGTTGCAGATATTTCATTATGCCTTCCAACGTTACCGAGATAGAAATTTTGAACACCCAAAGCTCCTGAACATGTCAGGAGACGGTTGCATGTTTTGATTGACACGAACAGTATCACATCTTAAGCTCGAAGAAGGAATTTCACTTCGATAGAGATTGATACAGATCTCGGCTTCTTTAGGAAACTTGTAGGCATTTTTATTATCTTTCTAACAAAACCAAGATCACTTCATTAGGACGAGCATACCTCAAAATACGACGTTTCGGACCCTTGATTATGGGCAGCAGACGGTTGACTTCTATATTAAGTCTTTTTGCTGTTGCTGCTTTTGTAATTTTGCCTTTATTTTCGCTTTTTTTCGCTTTCGTCTATTGGAGTTACTGAAGGTTTTGTCTTCTTCTATTATAGTACTTGATGCTTCAGAACTTTATTGGAAAAGGTACCTCATTTTCTGGTCAAGCTTGGTCTTTGAATATCTTAATACTTCGATTCAAAATTACTTCTCCACCCATTAAAATGGTCTGTATTCTGAGTAGACGCTTGATTAGCTTCACTGGATGCATCTTAAAAGAGCTAAGGGGCTTGGTGTGAATATATGCCTTGACAGGATTAATCTAGTTTTTGATGATTGACAAAAGGAACCGGAATGTCAAGTATACAAAAAGCGGAAAAGAAGATCAAGGAGATCAAGTGCTTCAAGACTGGGTTATGGGAATTTTTATTTCTTGTAATCGGTGTTTATTAGGATCTTTTTGTAAATGGTTCTAAAGCTCTCATATTTAAAATCAATCACACACACACATTACATTAACTTAAAAGGCTTTTACTAAAAATAATAGAAATTTCATTATAGCCGTTAAGTTTTCAAACAAAATAATGTACATAATCGATTATGCATATGTCATAATCGATTACACTCAAATCAGGGAAGTCATAATCGATTATGAATATGTCATAATCGATTACACTCAAAACAGAGAAGTCATAATCGATTATCCTAATCGATTATGCTGCGAAAGTAAATCAGCGCGTTTTTTCTCAAGGGATAATCGATTATGGACATACCATAATCAATTATGAAGCGACTGCCTTGTTTTTTAAATGGGCTTAACCTAATTCCTATGGGCTTAAAAGTTTTTCTATAAATAGGAATGCCAAGGCAACTCTAAAACACACGAATCCTATTGCGCTCTGAAACTGTGTTTATTTTATTACTTACTCTCACATATTCACTTTTGATTATTTTTTGAATAGAGAGCTTTACATATCATATAGTTTGAATTGTACTTTGAGCTTCAATTTGTAATCTTTATCTGCACTACTTGAGTGCTACATTCTTCTTCTACTTCTTCTTGCTCTTGGGTGTGAATCCCTTTTTCTTTAAAGAGAAATAATTTCTCTTGAGCTTGAGGCTCTTGCACAAAGGGAGGTGATATCCCATTATTTTGTGCGGAGAGTGCTCTTGGTTTGTAAAGGTTTCTAGCTGCACCTGATTTAAAAGCTAGTTATTGAGTGAAAACCCTTGGTGTTTGACCTTGGGGACTGGACGTAGGCCACAGGGTATTTAGTGGCCGAACTAGGATAAATCTGCGGCTCTCTCTCTATCCTTTCATTATTGTCTTCTACCTTACAGCAATTTAATTTATCGCATTTATTTTATTACAATTTAATTTATCGCAATTTATTTTATTGCAATTTAATTTATCGCATTTACTTTATTGCAATTTAATTTAAGCGATTTATTTTATTGCTATTTACTTTCTAGAATTTATTATTCAAACAATTTACTTTATAGCGCTTCTAATTTCAGTCATTTATCTTCAAGCGCCGTAATTGCAAAAAGTTTTTCAAAAACACATATCACACACAATTCACCCCCCTCTTGTGTTTGAAGTCACTTGTCAACAAGTGGTACCAGAGCTTAACTCTTGTCTAATGGGCTAAATCGCCTCAAGAGGTAACATGACTTCAAACGGTTTTAAAAATGAGGGCAATTCCACAAACAGACCTGCATTGTTCAATGGTGAAGGGTATGGTTATTTGAAGGAAAGGATGCAAATCTTTCTTGAGGCAGTAGACCTCAATGTTTGGGACGCTGTGGAAAATGGTCCATTTGTTCCCACTCATTCAGTTAATGATGCAGTGGTGAATAAACCAAGAAATCTTTGGACCGACGAGGAAAAGAAAAAGGTTCAATATAATTTGAAAGCTAGGAACATCATAACTGCAGCTCTAAGCTATGATGAGTTCTATAGGGTCTCAAATTGTAAGACCGCCAAGGAAATGTGGGACACCCTTCAATTGACCCATGAAGGTACTACTGAGGTCAAAAGGGCTCGAATGAACACATTAACCCATGAGTATGAGCTATTTAGGATGAAACAGGGTGAAAGCATACATGATATGCAAAAAAGATTTACCCATATAATTAATCATCTTAGAGCTCTTGGGAAGTCCTTCAATAATGAAGATTTAATTAATAAGGTTCTTAGATGTCTAAATTGAAGTTGGCAACCTAAAGTTACAGCTATATCTGAATCTAGAGATCTATCTTCTATGTCTTTGGCAACTCTGTTTGGAAAATTGCAGGAACATGAGCTCGAACTAAATCGACTCATTGAGAATGAGGAAACCGATAAGAAAAAGAAAATTATTGCTCTCAAAGCAAGTATCAATAAAACAGAAGAAGAAGACGACCTTGATGAATGTGATAGCCTCGATGAAAACGAGGAAAATATGAGCCTAATGGTTCGAAGGTTCAAAAAATTCATGAGACAGAAAGGCAAGGCAAAACAATTCTTCAATCCTCAAAAGAAAAATGAGGGGGAAGGAACTTCCTTCAATCCAACATGCTACAACTGTGGCAAAAAGGGTCATATTAAACTCGATTGTCCTCAAGGCCAAAAGAAACATGAAAAATCAGATAAAAGGCCACAGAAGGATAGAAAAGCAAGAAGAGCTTATATTGCATGGGATGAGAACGACATGGACTCCTCCGACGAATCGGATAATGAAGAAGCAAATTTATGTCTCATGGCCAACCATGAGGAAGATGAGGTAAACAATTTTGAGCTTGAAACTGATTTAACTTATGATGATTTACTTATTGCCTGTGAGGAGTTAAATGATGAAAATGTTAGACTGCGCAAAAGCATTTCTTCATCTAAGAAAAACATTTCTTTTTTTGAAACAAAAATAAGTATTTTGAACAACGAAATGGAAGCTCTTAAAGAAAAACAAGTCGTTCCAATCGAAACCTCCTCATGCACTTCTTGTGAAAACAAAAAGAATGAAGTTTTTAAGTGTGATGAATGTAGCGTTTTGAAAAATAAAATCGAGGATTTATATAACACGCTTGCAAAATTTACTATGGGAAGAGATAATCTAAATGTTCTTTTAGGAAATCAAAAAGGTACTTATGACAAAGCTGGTTTGGGCTTTCGCCCGAAAATTCAAGAAAAATCTTTCAAAAAATTCTTTTGTCCAAACAACACATCAAGTAGCCCCTTTGTCAAATGTTTTCACTGTGGTAGGAAAGGACACACTGCTTTTATTTGCAATGTTAGGAAAAATAAAGAAGTGAATGGCATAAAGACATGGGTTCCAAAGGGCGTATTACCCAAAGCTAACTCTCAAGGACCCAAAATGATTTGGGTACCAAAGGTTAAAACTTGATTCTGTGTTGTAGGTGTGCTTGAAGGCCAAGAACTCTAATTGGTATCTTGACAGTGGTTGTTCAAAGCACATGACGGGAGACAAAACCAAGTTCTCCTCTATATCATCCGAAAATGGTGGCTATGTTTTCTATGGTGACAACAATAAAGGTAGAATTCTTGGTATTGGTACTATTGGTAGAAGTCCTAATCCCATCATAGAAAATGTTTTGTATGTCGATGGCCTAAAACATAATTTACTAAGTATAAGCCGACTTTGTGATAAAGGTTTTGAGGTAGTGTTCAATTCGTCTAAATGTATGGCCATGGATTCTCATAACAAACAAACTAAATTAATTGGACAAAGAATTGGAAATATCTACATGGTTAACTTGGATGAATTAGCTTCAAATGATGCATGCTGTCTTATTAGCAAAGAGGATGAAACATGGTTATGGCATAGGAGAATAGCTCACATTCACATGGATCATCTAAATAAGTTGGTTAGCAAGGACTTAGTAATTGGTCTACCAAAGATTCGTTTTGAAAAGGATAAGTTGTGTGATGCTTGTCAAAAAGGAAAAGCAGTAAAGGCCTCTTTCAAATCTAAAAACGTTGTTTCAACAAATCGGCCTTTACAGCTTTTACATATGGACTTGTTTGGTCCATCTAGAACTATGAGCTTTGGTGGTAATTACTATGCGCTTGTTATTGTGGATGACTACTCTCGCTATACATGGACATTGTTTATTTCTCATAAAAATGACGCTTTTGCTGCCTTTCGGAAACTTGCTAAGGTTATTCAAAATGAAAAAGGTTTAAACATTGTATCTATCCGAAGTGATCATGGTGGTGAGTTCAAATGAGGCATTTGAGGCCTTTTGTATTGAAAATGGAATTGAGCATAATTTTTCCGCACCAAGAACCCCACAACAAAATGGAGTGGTGGAAAGGAAAAATCGGTCTCTCGAAGAGCTAGCGAGGACGATGCTCAATGAGACCAACCTTCCCAAGTATTTCTGGGCAGACGCGGTAAGTACCGCATGCTATGTCATGAATAGAGTCCTTATAAGACCTATTCTAAAATGAACGCCCTATGAAATTTACAAGGGAAGGAAGCCCAACATCTCTCACCTTCACGTATTCGGATGTAAATGCTTTGTTTTAAATAATGGTAAAGATAACCTTGGCAAATTCGATGCTAAAGCTGATGAAGGTATCTTTCTTGGATACTCAGTTTCTAGTAAATCTTTTAGAATTTATAATAAAAGAACTATGACCATAGAAGAATCTGTGCATGTTTCTTTTGATGAGACTAACCCAAAATCTATGGTAGAAGAAAGTGTTGATGATCTTGCAGAACTTTTGGGAAATAACCACCTTGAGGAACAAATAAGTCAAGAGAAAAAGGATGAAGATCAACCACCACTTAGTATCGATGATTCACCTCACTCAAATCTTCCAAGAGAATGGAGAACATCAAGACACCATCCTCTTGACAACATAATAGGAGATATTTCAAAAGGGGTAACAACTCGAAACTCTCTTAAACATGCATGTCATTACATGGCTTTCGTATCTCAAATTGAACCTAAAGATATTGATGATGCTATCATTTACGAACATTGGACTCTTGCCATGCAAGAAGAGTTGAACCAATTTGAAAGAAACAATGTTTGGGAACTTGTTCCCAAACCTAAGGATCAGTTAATCAGTGGGACTAAATGGGTCTTTCGTAACAAGCTTGATGAAAACGGTATAATTGTCAGGAATAAAGCTAGGCTTGTCGCTAAAGGATATAATCAACAAGAGGGCATAGATTTCGATGAAACCTATGCTCCAGTGGCTAGATTAGAAGCCATTCGCATGCTTCTTGCATTTGCATGCATTATGGATTTCAAACTTTTTCAAATGGATGTAAAAAGTGTTTTTCTTAATGGTTATATTCAAGAAGAAGTCTATGTGGACCAACCCCCTGGTTTTTCAAATTTCGAATTTCCTAATCATGTCTTCAAACTAAAAAAGGCTCTATATGGTTTGAAACAAGCTCCTAGAGCTTGGTATGATCGTCTAAGCAAGTTTTTACTTGAAAATGATTTTGAAAGAGGAAAAGTGGACACCACTCTTTTTATCAAAAATAAAAAGCATGACATTTTACTTGTTCAAATTTATGTGGACGATATTATATTTGGTGCAACTAATGAATCTTTGTGTAAGGACTTTTCTAACATAATGCAAAATGAGTTTGAAATGTCAATGATGGGCGAGCTCAACTACTTCCTTGGGCTTCAAATCAAGCAATCAAAAGAAGGAATATTCATAAATCAAGCAAAATATTGCAAGGAGCTACTCAAGAAATTTGGAATGAGCAATGCCAAAGAAATATCCACACCAATGAGCACCTCCTGCTACCTTGATAAAGATGAGGAAAGTAAGTCGGTTGAAGTAAGTAAGTATAGAGGTATGATAGGTTCACTTCTTTATCTTACAGCAAGTCGCCCCGATATAATATTTAGTGTTTGCATGTGTGCACGTTTTCAATCTAACCCTAAGGAATCACATCTCATAGCGGTAAAACGCATTATGAGATATCTCGTTGGCACACAAAATATGGGTCTATGGTACCCTAGAGGTGCTGATTGCACTTTAATTGGGTACTCAGATTCAGATTTTGCGGGATGCAAAATGGATCGAAAAAGCACCAGTGGGACTTGTCACTTGTTAGGAAATGCATTAGTTTCTTGGCATAGTAAGAAGCAAGCCAGTGTGGCTTTGTCCACTGCCGAAGCGGAATACGTAGCGGCAGATAGTTGTTGTGCACAAATAATTTGGATGAAGCAACAGTTAAATGACTATGGAATAAATCTTAGAACTGTTCCAATTAAATGTGACAACACAAGTGCCATAAACCTCACTAAAAATCCGGTTTATCACTCTCGAACCAAGCACATTGAGATTAGGCATCACTTCATAAGAGATCATGTACAAAAAGGTGATTGCATGATTGAGTTTGTGGAAACATCTAAGCAACTCGCAGATATTTTTACTAAACCATTGCCTAAAGAAAATTTCTTCTTCATAAGAACGGAATTAGATATTCTTAATGAATCATGCATTAAATGAAATATCTTATGTGCATCATACTATTTTTTCCCTTGTTATCCCTAACTTGTGTGTTGAAGTGTGTAAACAGGATACATGCTCTATGTGCTAAAATTCAAATTTCTTTATCCATAATCGATTATAGCATAGGCATAATCGATTATTCATAAGTCAGAGGACCAGGAATCGATTATAGTAATCGATTACAATTGAAAGGGGGAGAAAAAGAACAAAAGTCAGACGAACCATAATCGATTAGGATAATCGATTATAAACGAAAGAACAAGGAAGGAGAATCGATTACATAATCGATTATATATTCATCTCAACAATCTCAAATAACCGATTAGATAATCGATTATTCAAAGACCCAGACTATAATCGATTACATAATCGATTTCGTGAATACCAAAAGTCTGCCACTAAAGGAATAATCGATTATGAGGCACTCAATAATCGATTATGGCTCATGGATGAGCGAATCAGGAGCCAACACGGTAAGACATAATCGATTATGCTCACTTACATAATCGATTAAGAAACCGATTAAAAGGTCAGTAACGATCATTTTGGTCATTTTGGACTGTTTCTAACTTTCCTGAATATATGCCTTCCTCTTGTTTGCACTTTTCCCGCTTTTTTGATAATGCCAAAAGGGGGAGAGTTATATGATTGCATAGTTCAGAGAGAGTTTGCATGCTTTAGGGGGAGTTGCTATTTTTAAATTTTGCATAAAAATAAGGCGTAGAGTATTTTATCTGTGCATTAACTCTGATTTCTCGTCTCTAGAGCAAATCCCTCCTTGCGATGTTTGTCATCATCAAAAAGGGGGAGAATGTGAATATATGCCTTGACAGGATTAATCTAGTTTTTGATGATTGACAAAAGGAACCGGAAAGTCAAGTATACAAAAAGCGGAAAAGAAGATCAAGGAGATCAAGTGCTTCAGGACTGGGTTATGGGAATTTTTATTTCTTGTCATCGGTGTTTATTAGGATCTTTTTGTAAATGGTTCTAAAGCTCTCATATTTAAAATCAATCACACACACACATTACGTTAACTTAAAAGGCTTTTACTAAAAATAATAGAAATTTCATTATAGCCGTTAAGTTTTCAAACAAAATAATGTACATAATCGATTATGCATATGTCATAATCGATTACACTCAAATCAGGGAAGTCATAATCGATTATGAATATGTCATAATCGATTAAACTCAAAACAGAGAAGTCATAATCGATTATCCTAATTGATTATGCTGTGAAAGTAAATTAGCGCGTTTTTTCTCAAGGGATAATCGATTATGGACATACCATAATCGATTATGAAGCGACTGCCTTGTTTTTTAAATGGGCTTAACCTAATTCCTATGGGCTTAAAAGTTTTTCTATAAATAGGAATGCCAAGGCAACTCTAAAACACACGAATCCTATTGCGCTCTGAAACTGTGTTTATTTTATTACTTACTCTCACATATTCACTTTTGATTATTTTTTGAATAGAGAGCTTTACATATCATATAGTTTGAATTGTACTTTGAGCTTCAATTTGTAATCTTTATCTGCACTACTTGAGTGCTACATTCTTCTTCTACTTCTTCTTGCTCTTGGGTGTGAATCCCTTTTTCTTTAAAGAGAAATAATATCTGTTGAACTTGAGGCTCTTGCACAAAGGGAGGTGATATCCCATTATTTTGTGCGGAGAGTGCTCTTGGTTTGTAAAGGTTTCTAGCTGCACCTGATTTAAAAGCTAGTTATTGAGTGAAAACCCTTGGTGTTTGACCTTGGGGACTGGACGTAGGCCACAGGGTATTTAGTGGCCGAACCAGGATAAATCTGCGGCTCTCTCTCTATCCTTTCATTATTGTCTCCTACCATACAGCAATTTAATTTATCGCATTTATTTTATTGCAATTTAATTTATCGCAATTTATTTTATTGCAATTTAATTTATCGCATTTACTTTATTGCAATTTAATTTAAGCGATTTATTTTATTGCTATTTACTTTCTAGAATTTATTATTCAAGCAATTTACTTTATAGCGCTTCTAATTTCAGTCATTTATCTTCAAGCGCCGTAATTGCAAAAAGTTTTTCAAAAACACATATCACACACAATTCACCCCCTCTTGTGTTTGAAGGCACTTGTCAACACTTGGTTATCAACTTGTCACATTCACAAGGCTATTTAACTCATAGCATTCTGACCATTTAGCGTATTATGCTTCTTTGACCCAGTTACTGGCCGAATTACGATACGATGTCCTCATGAAACTTGTTTATATGGATATTAGCTTTAATGAAACATCGGTTTCATCAAATTCGAAAACGATCAGCTCAATATATAGCCATCAGACACTAGAAAGGTATAACAGTCTGGAACGACATCACGTCACCAACTTACGGAAGAATTTTGACAAAGATAGAGATCCATTTCGCTCTTGACCTCTTCACGAGAGTTGCAGATATTTCTTTGAGCCTTCCAACGATACTGAGATCGATAATTTTGAACACCCAAAGCTCCAGAACATGTCAGCAGACGGTTGCATGTTCTGATTGTCACGAACAGTATCACATCTTAAGCTCGAAGAAGGAATTTCACTTCGATAGAGATAGATACAGATCTCGGCTTCTTTAGGAAACAAGTAGGTATTTCTATTATCTTTCAAACAAAACCAAGATCACTTCATTAGGACGAGCGTACCTCAAAATACGACGTTTCGGACCCATGATTATGGGCAGCAGACTGTTGACTTCAATATTCAGTCTTTTTGCTGTTGCTGCTTTTGTAATTTTGCCTTTATTTACGCTTTTTTTCGCTTTCGTCTATTGGAGTTGCTGAAGATTTTGTCTTCTTCTATTACAGTACTTGATGCTTCAGAACATTATTGGAAAAGGTACCTCATTTTCTGGTCAAGCTTGGTCTTTGAATATCTTAATACTTCGATTCAAA